>JASJYW010000027.1:57753213-57887939 GCA_030386875.1 Morinoia aosen
TTTCGTATGCTCCACCAGATAATATTGGGTGCGTACAAACTGCACGAACACTTAGCGCTCCTCTTTCCATCATTAAATCTGCTGCATGCGATAACGTTCCTCCGGTATCAATCATATCATCTACCAAAATAACATTTTTACCTTCTACCTCTCCAATTAGTTCCATGTGCGAAACTACATTGGCTTTTTTACGTTGTTTGTAACAAATTACCACATCAGAATGCAAGTGTTTAGAGTATGCGTAGGCTCTTTTAGAACCTCCCATATCTGGTGATGCAATGGTGAGGTTATCCAACTGTAAGCTTTCTATGTAAGGCATAAAAATGGTTGATGCAAATAGGTGATCTACAGGTTTTTCAAAAAACCCTTGAATTTGATCGGCATGTAAATCCATTGTCATAATTCTAGTAGCACCTGCCGATTGTAATAAATTAGCAACCAATTTTGCTCCAATAGCAACTCTGGGTTTGTCTTTTCTGTCTTGCCTTGCCCAACCAAAATAAGGAATAACTGCTGTAACATGTCTTGCAGACGCTCTTTTTGCGGCATCTAACATTAACAACAGTTCCATTAAATTATCTGCATTTGGAAATGTAGAACCTATAATAAATACGCGTCTTCCACGAATTGATTCTTCAAAAGCTGGCTGAAATTCTCCATCACTAAATTTTGTAATAGTTACTTTTCCTAAAGTTGTATTGTATTCTTTGGCAATTTTTTCTGCTAAAGCAATGCTTTGTGAGCAAGCAAATAGTTTTGGGGCTAATTGATCTGTAGGCATTTAGTTGTATTTTTGTTATGTTGTTGTTGAATTACAAAAGTATATATATTTATTGAGTTTGAAATTAATTTTTTTAGGTTTAAAAACTAAAAATATTTAGTAGCTTTGCAATCCAAAAATACTTTTTTGCTCAAGTGGCGGAATTGGTAGACGCGCTGGATTCAAAATCCAGTTCTTTCGAGAGTGTGGGTTCGATTCCCACCTTGAGTACTTAAAACCCTTTAAAAACAACGTTTTTTAAAGGGTTTTTTAATTTTTGGAGGTAAAAAAGGGGTAAATATAAAGTGTATTAATTTTAAGAACTATATTTTTACGTGAGGATTCACAAGCTTCTTTGGATTTTTCACAAAGAAGTCTTTGTTGTGAATTGATTTTCAAATTGTATTTTTACGTGAGGATTCACAAGGAAAATGATTGGAGTGAAGAAGCTTTTGCTGTTGTGAATTGATTTCAAATTGTATTTTTACGTGAGGATTCACAAGTACGATATACACGGCAACGTATTGTTGCCGTTGTGAATTGATTTCAAATTGTATTTTTACGTGAGGATTCATAAGGTCAATCCCTAAGTCTTTAGATAAATAAAGGCTTAGGGATTCCTTTTTAGAAACTTAAAAAAGCTCTAATTGTTGTGTGGTATTGGGTAAATCGGTCTGTTTTTTTCCGTGAAATAATTCCATTCCTCCAAATTGTTTGTCGGTAACACACAAAATTCCAATTTTGCCATGTTGGGGCAATGCGTTTTTTACTCGTTTTATGTGGACTTGTGCATTTTCCCTGCTGGGACAATTGCGTAAGTAAATAGAAAACTGAAACATATCAAAACCGTCTTTAATCAGTTCTTTTCGGAACAAGCCCGCAGCTTTCCGTTCTTTTTTGGTTTCAGTCGGTAAATCAAAAAATACCAGTACCCACATAATTCTATAGGCGTTAAATCTGTCTTGAGACATGGTTATATCAATCTAAATCTGGGTATTTTATGCTTCGGAGTTCTCCCGTATAGCATTTGTATAAGGATGCAGTAGTGGTCGTTACCGCCACCATTAAGGGGCGTTGTTGTCCATCTATCCAAACATCTTGTGTGGCAATACTCAATAAATAGGCTTTTGTTTCTTTGCTTAATTCATCTGTTTCTCCATAGTTGTTTATATAATTGACCACCATTTTATCTACAAAAGGACGATAGGGTTCCATAATATCATCTGCCAAACAATACGGATTGTATTTGTTTTTGTGAAAAATGCCCAATACTGGCAACAGACCAGAACCTCACCAATGCTCTAGCGACTATACTGCGCAGAGATGGCATAACCGAAATTAACAAGACATTGGGAGCATCTCCAAATCGGTGACGCTGAAATTCTGGAAACAGATGCTTCCAATAATGTTGTGCTGCTTTTCCTTCGGTATTGGTAGTGTCGCCACTTTTAGTCGCTGTCCAATAAGTCTCCATAGGTTCGTAAACTTTATCATTCAGTCGCAATAAAGCTTCTTGATTTTTAATTTTCTGAACAATGGTTTGCTTCCACAATTGTTTTTTTTAGTGGTTCGCTCGCTTCTAGCTGGTATTTTACACGTTCAGAATGTTCGGTATGCCCGTAAAAAGGCAAAGTAATGGCAAAAGGCAAATGGTGTGCATCGCAAGTAACAATGCAAACACCATGACCTTGTAAAGAGGTAATTACCTGTGTGCTTATGGTAATTTGATAATGGTCTAACACCAACAACGCCATATCTTCTATAGGAATACTTCCCTTTACTTCTCCTTTAGGTTCTTGAATCAATAGTTGTTGATTTTTTAACTTTAGATAAGCGGGGTTTCCTATGTAGATAGTGCGTTTGATCATGTTACATGTTTTTAAAATAACCAGTGTATTTTTCCGTCTATAATCTATTCTAAAATCTACGTTTTCAATAGCGAAATTCCATTTTTGTTGAGTTAGTCTTAGCATAGGTTCATATTCTTCAAAAAGAGGATTTGTAACATCCTTGTATTTTTTCTTTATATCAGTATCATTTCTGCTATTAAATGATGCTTAAATTTTATTTTATTACTATCACTTTCAAATTGATAGGCTTTATACAATCTACTTAATATGGTTTCAAGATTTAAATCTCTTAACTCTTCTATATTTTCTTTATAAAAAATAAATTTATCGCCTGATTTTAAAATAGCTTTTAGAGGTAAGTTGCTTAAGTTGTTAAAATATGGAATTTGAAATACCTCTTTAATGTTAGTTAATCTTAATTTTGACAAATCAAACAACTAATGGTTTGCATCGTTCGTTGTGTATTTCCTTTTTTATCCTTACCTACATAAAGTAAACAATAAGCATTTTCGGCATTTATAGAATGTGTAAATTGTTTGTACTCTTTTGATGATTTTATTTGATGCTGGTGAGGTTGAATAGCGGTTTTGTATTTAGTGCTAATAAAACAACGTACTTTTTTTATTTGATTTACTTTATTTCCTTTTTTGTCTAACATCCAAACACCAGATTCCATCGCTTCTTTAAAGGACGAAAAGATTTCCACTTGTTTTTCAATCATTTTAAAAAGTGCGTTGTCAACAATTACTTTTTCTAATTCAGATAAGTTTTTAAAACCTTCAACATCATTTGCTCCTTTATAAGTTAGCGCCCTTTTAATTACTAAATTGATTTCATCATGTAATAACATATTGTTATTATCATCAAAAAGGATTTTTCCATTTTCTTTTTTGGGTTGTTTAATTGCTCCAAAAAAAGATTCTTTGTGTAATTGACCTCGAATTGTATCTCCTTTAGCAATTCTAGGGTTGTTTTTGTCGGAATTGTTATAAACAATTTCCCCTCTTTTCTGACTTTTTTAAATGTTTTAGATAGTTTTCTATCATCAACAATATTATTTCCAATTACTTTCGTTTTCTATTTCTTGAATTAATCTAGCTTTAAAGTTTTTCCCAGTCTTGAGGTTTGGTGTGGAATTTTTTATTAACCTCTTTGTATTGATGATATTCTTCCAATAATTTCTCTCTTAAATAACTATTTGGAATTAAAGTTAAAATTGCGGCATCAATTGCATGATGGCTATGTTTACTTCTGTCTTTTTTATCATCCAGTTTAACATCATAGATTTCTTTAAATTTATCTACCGTCAACCCTTTCTCAACACTCACATATTTGAAAATAGTTTTTAAATAGGGGAGAGCGTATTTTTGTTACCGCTTGAGTGTCTCTTAATTGACTATTCCTCCATTGAGGTTTGTATTCTTTTATTGTAAATGTATCGTATTTCTTTCTCCAATAATCTAAATCAAATCTTATTAAATGACGCTTTTGAATCATTGCATCTTTTTGAGCTTTATCTTGAATGGTTTTTGTTCTGTTTAAGTTTATTTTTTCATCTAACTCAAGCCTTTCAATTTTATCTTTCATAAAAGAAAACATTCTGTAGAATTTCTTCGTGATTAGGAAGTTGAGAAGGAATTTTATTGCCTTTGTTTTGTTGATTGAATGTTTTGTCTGCAAGCGTTAAATTTTTCAATTCAGAATCAAAACTGATACTTTGTGGTATAGTATGTTCAATATCGTATTTTGTTCCATCAAAAACATCTTTGCACGAAATCGGCTCGTTTGTATATAAACATTTCTTATCCTGTTCATTCCAAAGTCTAATTCTTTTAATTAGATTTTCATCATTAGGATCAAAATTAGTTTTACATTCCTTGTTAATTTCTTCAATTTCTGTTTTGTATTTCTCGTTTTCTTTTTCTCTATTTCGTTGATAAGTATTGATGGCAGCACGCATATTGTTGTTATTTAATTCACGTGCGATTTCAATTACAATTTGTGTGGAATCATCTATTTGATGTGTTTTAAGTAGATGATTGATAAGCTGTTTTAACTTATGTAACGTTTTTAAAGCCATTGGATTTTTAAAACCTTTGCTTATAGGCTCTGGACTACCTAAAAGTTCCAATGAACTTAGTTCATCAATCGCTGTAGGATTTTTAGACTGGAAGAGGTGAGTTTTACTCTCGGGAATAAAAACGGTTTTATTGTTTAGTGTAAATTTATGATACACTTCAGCTATTTTATATGTTTCTTGTTCAGAAGGATGCCATAAATGTTTTATATTTTCATTGGGGACATCATATTTGTCCTGTAATATTTTAAATATCTCCTCGTGTAATCTAGGCTGTTTTAAATAAATATCTTTTTTATCAGTAATGTCTTTTTGTAAAAAAGTTTTAAAGTTGTTTGCCACATAATCTATATGATTGTTTTTTTCGTCATCGGATAAATTGTTCCAAGTATGTTTTCCTAGATTTAATTCGAGTTTGTTAACAATCAATTTCATTTCTGAATCATCTAAGTCTCGATTATTTTCAATAAAGTACCTATAGTCGTCTTCTAAATGTTCTTTTAATTAAGCCATTAACTACGTTGTTTAAGTTTTTAATTGTTTGAGTGCGTTTGGTTACTGTTTCAATTTCTTCAATGAAATAGTTAACGAGTTCTTGATTAATCTCATTTGTTCCTAGCACTTTAGACAGGTTGGCTAAATAAACGGCATCACTATATTTAATTCCTTTTTGTAGGTATGGAAGTATTTTTTTTTACCGCAGATAATCCTAATGTAGCGAATCCGCTACCTAGCTTTATATTGGCAAATATTTTTGCTTTTGAAGGTTCTAAATTAAGCTTTTCAAGAGCGAAATTTTCTAAATTTTCTTTACTATCAAAAGTGTTTAAAACATGCCAAATATCTTCTATGTTATAGTGATTGCCATTTTTCTTGCTTTGTTGAGGGTTTCTGTTGTAAATTTCATTAAACTGTAATTGTTCTTTCCATCTGTTCCAAATATTTTTTCAAAGTCATAAAAATTATTCAACGAGACAACTTTTGTTTTTTGTAACTTAGTGTTGTCTTTGTATTTAGAGTTTAAAGTTCCTCCATCTTTTATAACTCGTTCAACAATATCTTTAATTTCAAAATCAGACTTTCTAATAAATAAAGGGTAAATTTTTGTTTGCAAGTATTCTTCTTGCGAATAATGTTCTGGAGCAATGATTTTTAAATTAGTAATAAACACCCACGTTTTGTATTCCTGATACCAAGGATGGCTAATAGCAACACGCCTTTTATTTTTTTCAAAAGTACATAAACCTATAAGTCCTTTCTGAGTTCTTAATGGTCGTTGCCAAATAATAGCTTTCCATAGTTTTTTATAAGAAGCAGCATCTATATTATGAACTTTACATATTGTTTTAAGCTCATTTTCATAATCTTTTCTTAGATTATATCTTTTTCTAATTCTTTCTCTCCCTTTTCTTTTTGATAGTGGTACAATGCAGCTCCTAATGTTTTGTAATCTTCGATATATTCTCTTATATCATTTCTACCTGCTGTGTTGTTTTTTTTCAGAACCTTTTAGCATAGTTTCTGCTTCTTCATCATCTCGCCCTTTAAAACCTCTTCTTTGTACAAGTTGGTAAAGTACTCTTCCTAAAATCATTGGATTTGCATCAAAAATATGCTTGTAATTAGGATCAGATGAAAGTGCCCTAAAAACATAATAACTCTCATGTTTGTTTTTTTCAAACAAATGAAAGTCAGGTTTTCCATTACCATCAAAATCGAATCGTAACCAATTAATAAATGCTTTTGAATTAGGATAAAGTCTTTTTTCTCCTTTCGTATACTTTTTCCACTTATTTAATTCTTCGATGGTTAACGGACACATTTTATGCTGGATTAAGAATTCCAACAATTCATATTTTCTATATTTTTCGGCTTGATAATTTCTTCTTTTTCCTCTACTTTCTGTTCTTTTCTGAACTTTAGGAAACTCGTTTCCTTTATCAGTAGCAAACACCTTTGTCAAATAGTAAAACACCTTTTTTAATAATTTGATTTTGAAGTTTTTCGTTAACTTCTCTTATTGCCCAACCAATAGAGTTTGTCCCTAAATCGATTCCTAGTTTTTTTTTCATTTATATAATTGATGGTTTTTTATGTGTAAAAAGTATTCGTAATATATAAAAAAATAAATAAAATGATTTATGTTATCGAATTTTTGTATATTAGCAATACAATTTTGAAATCAATTCATAATAAGGCTATAAGCCGAAGTAAAAAATCTTAAATCCTGCGTACTCCGTGGGATTTTTTTATCTATACAAGTATACCTAAAATTTTATTATTAAAATTGCTTAAATCAATTCACAATAAGGATTATTCCGTTGTGAAAACATTTGGGTTACCTCTTGTCCATAATCAGGAGGTTTTTTTATGCCCAAATGTTTCACGAGTTCCATTAAAAAACAATAAAAGACCTACGAGCTAAAACATTTAGTGCCTTGACCATCTTCGGGGCTTTTTTATAGCTTATAAAAGGTTTTAGCAATTTTATATTTTTTCTAAATCTTGACAGTTTAAAAAAGGTGAGTAATTTTTAATAAAAACTATTTTAAACATTTTAAAACCATACGGAGTTCATTATAAGAATAAGCATCTCCAACAGTTTCTTTAAGTTCGGTTAAAGATTCAAATTTATTTTTAGCAATTATTTTTTGTAGTTTTTTTACTCGTTTTTCACTAATTAATTCGGTAATGTTTAATTCGCCTGTTTCTATAAAATGAGTTAAATGACTTTCAATAGTACTAATAGTTAAATCTCTTTTGGTTGCAATTTCTTGAATTTTTAACCCTTCTTTGAACAAGTTGTAGCTTATTTGTTTTGTGTTTGGAGTTGGTTTTTCTTCAACTATTTCTTTTTTAATTTTGTTTTGTATATAATTAATCTTGAATTACTTCTAAAATTTCTTCGCCGTATTTTTTCACTCGCACTTTTCCCATGCCTTCAATGGCTTGTAATTGTTTTAATGTTAGCGGTAAAAATTTACAAAAAGCATACAAAGTTTTTTGCGTGAATACTTGATAATGACTTATATTTTCAGCATTCGCTATTACATTTCTTAATTCTTTTAATTGCTCAAATAATTCGGCATTTTTTGTTGTTAGGTTAACTTTATCTTTTTTTCTTTTTCTGTCCGTTTGTAAAACCGATTTAGCTCGTAATTCTAATATTTTTTTTTGCATTAAAATTTTCTGGTAATTGTTTGAAAAAAGAATAGCTTTTCGGTTAGCTTTTCATATAAAACATCTAAATGTTTATTGAATTCTTTCTCTACGTTTTTGTTGTCGGTGGTAAAGTTTAGTTGGTTTAGCGGAGTTTCAATACCGTTTTTACTTTGCTCATTAAAATATGTAATGGCTTTTTTTATATCGCTTTTGAATTTCAGTATTATTTTCAGGTAAACTTTCGTTTTTTACTTAGTGCTTTTAATTGCTTTTTAAAAGAATTGCTAACTTTTAAAAGTGGTACAATGGTTTCTTCTTTTATAATTTTAAGTGGTTTTGAAATGTTTCCGTGTAAACTGCTTTTATTGGTGTTATAAATTTCAATTAACCGATTTAAAGGATGTAAAAAAGCATAATAATTGAATAATTCTTCTATTAAATTAAGCTGAAATTCTTTTTTCGATGCCACTAAAATATGCTGGTTGGGCGCATTTTCTTCTACTTTTTTATTGAAAGAATTTACCGTTGCATCGCTAACAATTGCATTGTTGGTAATGGGCGTTTTTAAAACCAAACCTTCCAAAGAAGTACATCGGCTTAAAGCCACGTACGTTTGTCCATGCGCAAAAGATGCTTCGGCGTCAATAATGGCTTTTTCAAAAGTTAAACCTTGACTTTTATGTATGGTAATTGCCCAAGCCAACCGAAGTGGAATTTGTGTAAACGAACCTAAAACTTCTTCTTTTATTTCTTGAGTTTCTTTGTTTATAGAATAATTTATGTTCTCCCAAGTTTCGTTTTCAGTATAAATAATTTCGTTGTTGCATTGTACTGAAACGCCGTTTTTTATCAATGCTTGAAACAATACCTATTTTGCCATTGTAGTAATTTTTTTCTGCAGAAGAATCGTTTTTAATAAACATTACTTGCGCGCCAACTTTTAGTTCTAAAACTTCTTTATTTGGAAAAGCGCTTTCGCTAAATTTCCCGGAAATGGTTGCCTTAAAAAAACTGCTTTTCCCTTTTAGTTTTTCTAATTCTTGGGTATTAATTGCATTTGCTCTGCTGTTATGAGTGGTTAATGTAATGTAGCCATCGTTTTTTTTAGGAGAAAATGTTGGGTTGTAATAATTGTTTAAAATTTCTGCCGATTTTTCAGAGAGCGAATTATTTCTAATTTCATTTAAAATGGTAATAAAATCGTTATTTTTTTGTCTGTAAATATGTTTTAGTTCTATTGATAAAACATTGGCTTCTTTATATACTTTGGAACTAAAAAAATAAGCTGTTTGGTATGTTGTTGTAATAAACTCCACTCGTTTGGTTTTACAACGGGCGCAAGTTGTTGTAAGTCTCCAATCATAAGAATTTGCGCTCCACCAAAAGGTTTTTCACGGTTTTTGTATCTGCGAAGTACGGTATCTATGCCATCTAAAACATCCGCACGTACCATAGAAATTTCATCAATAATTATTAAATCTAACGATTTTATAATATCAATTTTAGTTTTTGAAAACTTACGTTGTTGGTTTTCGCTAGTTGTTTCGTTTGGCAAAATAGGACCAAATGGCAATTGAAAAAACGAATGAATAGTTACGCCTTTTGCATTAATTGCTGCTACACCAGTAGGTGCTACAATAACCATTCTTTTTAACGATTCGGCTTTAATTTTATGTAAAAATGTAGTTTTACCAGTACCTGCTTTGCCTGTTAAAAAAAGATTTCGGTCTGTTTTTTCTATAAATTGTAAAGCAAGTTCTAGTTCGGTATTTTTCAAAACGTAAGCATTTTAAGCAAGATAAATAAAAGTTATTTGCAATAAAAAAATCCTGAGAATTTTCTCAGGATTTTTAAGGATTTATCTAAAAAAAACGAATATTATTATTGACCCGTTGTGTATTATAAATTAAAATAAAAAAGTTCCCTTTACAGAAAGCAGTAAATTAATTTAACTACAAATCATTTACAATGCACAACGGGTATTTTACCCTAAAAATAACTGATTTTATAAAAGATTTGTTGAGTAGCCAAAAAAAACCTCAATACTTTAAATAAGCATTGAGGTTTTTAATTAGTTCAATAGTATAAGAGGTATTTTATATACCAGATTCTGAAAATAATTTTTTAAGTTCCTCTGATTGAGAAGGCATTGGTGCATTTTGGTCTATAATGTTTCCTTGAGGGTCAATTAAAACAAACCTAGGGATGGTTTCTATTTGATAGCTTTTAATAAAAGTAGTATCCTTATCAATAAATAATTGCACACCTATTAAGTTTTTACTTTTTACGGTATTTCGCCATTTTTCTTCAGCATTTTTCCCTTGGTCTATAGAAATACTAATAAATTCAATATTTTTGTTGTGATACTCTTTCTCTACATCCTTTAAATAAGGAGCTTCAGCCAAACAAGGAGCACACCAAGTAGCCCAAAAATCTATATAAACAAACTTTCCTTTATAGTCACCTAAAGAATTTTTCCCTCCTTTGTAGTTAATAAAATCTTTAAAAATAGGAGAAGGATTTCCTTTATTCAATTTTTTTGATTCTTCTAGTTTTTTAAGAGCTATTACATGTTGTTCTTCATACATTTCAATTGAATATTCATAATCTTCTTTTACCATTGTTTTATAAAAATTAACAACGAGTGTATCAGGTTTGTACACTGTGGCTAAGCTATCAATACTTTTTTCTACATCAGAAAATACAGCTTTAAATTCTTCCTTTTCATATACGTATATATTTTCAAATTTAGGATTTGCTAGGGCTACTTTGTGAGCACTAATCATAAAATTATTACTACTACTTCCTGTTCCAGTAAAATTAGATTCTGTATATAACCCTCTATTACTATTTGTCATGTTTAAGTTATATCCATTTTTTAAGAATAAAAACCCTGGGTTTTGTCCTATATAATACATGTGAACTTCCGGAGAAACTTTTAAAGTATCCTTAAATGTACCATCAGTATTAACTTTAATTGTTTTTACTTTTGTTTTACCATCGCTTTTTAAAATCACTAAAAGCGAATCTTCAGTGTTTTCTATTTTACCAGACAAAGTAGCATATGGAAGTTCCTCTTTTTTACAAGCAAAAGTAAATGCTACAATAATAAGTAAATAAATAATTTTTTTCATTTTAATGTAAATACAAAGTTTTTTTTAAACAAGCTATTATTGATAATATAATATTGCCTACATAGGGTTTGGTTTTATTTTAGGGTTTTGCTCTAAAACTTTAGCAGGTATTGGTAATACGTATTTATTAGAGTTGGATTCTAAAGTTGCAATAGTATCATTTCTAAAAATGTGAATTACTTTTTTAGCAAATTCAGGCTCTTTATTTAGCCTTTTTAAATCAAACCAACGGTTACTGCTAAAAAGTAATTCTCTACGACGTTCATTTAATACTTCTGTTAATACTTCTTGCTTATTATTTGACGTAACAACTGTATATTCACTTGGTAAAACACGGCGTTCTCTTAAATAGTTAAGATCGTTTAATGCGTCTTCTAACTTATTTAGCCTTGCATTACATTCGGCACGTGTTAAGTACATTTCAGGGGTTGAAATTCCATTATTTGCAACTAGAGGATAATCTATAATAATTCCATATTCGTCGATAAAAAAATCCTTTCTTAAACTTTCATTTACAAATAATGGTTCTATATCAGAAGATAATGAAGAGTTTACATCTTCTACATTTCCACTGCTTCTTAAATATATCTGCTCTTTAACATACATTGGCTTTAGCAATCCACGTAGTTCATAATTGGTAAAGTTTGGATCATAAACTTCATTATAATTACCTATGTAATTGTTTATTTTTAAGGCTTCATTTGCATTAAAAATAGCATTTTCATAATCCCCTTTGTATAAATATGTTCTTGCTAAAACACCATAAGCAGCTGCTTTGTTAGCTCTATAAATAGCAGAATTTTCAGTTGGTAAATTAGGTAATGCTTTTTCAATTTCATTAATAACAAAGGTATATACTTCTTCAACAGTAGCCCTTCCTGGTAAAATTTGATTTACATCTGCTTTTTCTACTATAGGTACTCCTAAATCAGATGTTGCGGTGCTAGCATCGTAATGTTTTGCATAAATATTTACTAACGACAAATATTCGTAAGCTCTACCTAATTGGGCTTCTGCTTTTAATAATTCTTTTATATTCGTTTCTCCTGGAACATTATCAATATTTTTTAATACCGTGTTGTAAGTAAAAATATTTTTATAAAAATTAAGCCATAGTGTAGGTGCTTGTTTATCGTTGTATATAGGATATTGATATGTATATAGATTAAAATTTGTGGATGGAGCATCAAGACGTTTTACCTCCATATCATCTGCTAAAAAAAACAAAGACAAACCTCTAGAGTTCATTAGTTCCCCTTCAAATAATAATTCATAGCTTTTAACGTCTTCAAGAAGTGCTACTCCTGTAGGGGATACGTCTAAAAATTCGTTACAATTGCTAAATAAAAAAGTAATTGCTATTAGTAGTGTATAATATTTTTTGGTATTCATTTTTTTATTTTTTAGAATGAAACATTTAGTCCTAAAGTAAAGCCAGGTTCAATAGAAGGAAGCCTAGTTGGTAGTCTAGAATTATAAGCCTCTGGGTCTATGCCAGCTTTGTTTTTTGTCCATGTAAATAAGTTGTTTGCTTGAAGTTTAATGCTCAAATTATCGAAAGGTAGTTTTTGTAAAATTTTTTCGTTGGCGTTATATGTAAAAATTACTTCTCGAAGTTTTGCATAATCTGCAGATACTATATTAACATCAGCATATTTAAATAAAGAATACCCAGGGTAAAAACCAAGAAAAACACCAGCAGCAGGTATGTTTGTTATTTTTTCATCACCCTCTTTTTTCCAGCGATTTTCAGCATCTTTGTTAACGGATTCACTATATCCATCAAAAGTGTCTTTACGAAGAACATTACCTCCATTGAATATAATTAAAAAAGACAATTCAACATCCTTGTATTTAAGGGTATTAGTTAGTCCTCCTCCGTAGGTAGGGATTAAAGTGCCTTTATAAACTAAATCGTCAATATTCATTCCACCTAAATTAGTACCTACAGGAAAGTAACCGCCAGGAACTATTTCATTACCATCTAGTATTACCGTACCATCAGCTTTTAAAATTCTTGCCCTTCCTGTATCTTTATCTAATCCTCCAAATCTTGTAGCAAAAACAGCATCTATAGGGAACCCTTCTCTAAGAACGCCTCTGTCAGATGTATTATCAGTTAAGCTAGTGGTACTATTTGCGTTTTCTGAAAATATTTTCTTAGCTTCACTTTTATTAAACTGAAGGCTTAAATTACTATACCATTTAAAGTTTTCAGAATTAATTATTAAACCGTTTAACCCAATTTCGATCCCTTTATTTAAAATATTCCCAACATTTGATGTAATTATATAAAATCCGTTTGTTGGGTCTATTATTTTACTAGCTAATAAGTCTCTACTATCTTTTATATAATAGTTTAGGTTTACATTTAATCGTTTATTAAACATAGATGCATCCAATCCTAAATTAGTAGTATAGGTACTTTCTTTTCTAAGTTGTTCATTTCCAGGGTTAATTATTTCATTTCCTTGATGTGAAGCTTCTAAAAGACTATAAAGTGGTGTTTTTGCTGTAAGAAACCGTCCATTTGGCGGATCCGCAACATTTCCGCTACTTCCATATGTTAATTTAAGGCTTAAGGTGTTTATTTTTTCACTATTAAAGAAAGGTTCTTTTGATAGCATCCATTTACCACCAACAGACCACGTAGGGTCATAACGATACTTAGGATCAGTACCAAATAAATTAGATTGTTCTATACCTATATTACCTGAAAGTACATATTTTTGTTCATATGTATAAGATGCTGCACTATAAAAAGACACGTAACGTCTTGTCTCTAGCTCAATATTTTCTAAATAAGGTTTATAGTCTCCAAAAGCAAACCATTCTGAGTCACCAACACCATTAAAACTTGCTGACTGTGAAGGAAATCCATTATATAAGGCATTATAATCAACAGGAGTAAAATTTAGTGATACAGGGTCGTACCCAAAACGCGTAAATGTTTCTGAAATTGTTTTTTTATGTCTAAATTCAGTACCTACTATAGCGTTTACAATATGCTTTTGGTTATTAAAAGAATTCTCGTAGTTTAATTGTCCTCTTAAAGTATAAGCATCTTCAGTGGAATTTGTTTTTGTTAAAATAGCTCCTTCAGGAATTTTATGTTCAGAAAGGTCAAAAGTAGTTGCGTCATTATAAATTGCTTTTGCGAGAGCAGAGTTTTTAGAATGAAATCGTTCTGTTTGTTCGTACTTTTTTTCAAACTGGTACCCTACGCTACCGCTTAAACCTTTAAATAAATCGATGTTTAATTTTCCTTGAAATCGGAAATTAGACGTTTTTGTATTTAACGAATTTTCCTTAAAATCTTCTAAAGGAATGTATGTTTGGTCTTTAAGTCCACTATTTTTTAAATGGTCAATTTCTAGCTGATTCTTATTTCCTAAGCCAGCAGGTAAATAACTACCATCAGCAAAACTGTCTTCATCAAAAACAGGTATAGGATTGCCACTATTATCTTTTAACAATGTATATTGGGGCAATTTTTCAAATTGAAGAAAAGGAATAATATTTGTATTTGAATTGCTAAGTGCTATGTTTCCTAATATGTCCAGAGAAATTTTATCTGAAATATGAAAATTATTATTAACATTTAAAATAGTTCGGTTTGATTTTGATAAAATTTCTGTAGGTTCTGAGTTTACATAATTTAATGATGCTTTATAGGTGTTTTTGCCATATCCACCGCTAATAGATATATTATTTTGAAATTCATAAGCATCTTTATATAAGTCTTGAAGCTGAGAAAGGTTGTCTTTTCCTCTAAACTCTTTTAACAAAGTTTCTGCTTGTACATCGTTTATTATTCCTCCATTTAAATCGTTTATTATAGCTCGAACAGGATCTCTATAAAAGCCACCAGTAGTACTACTAGAAAAAGGGTTTAAATAGGACTGACTTTTACGAATATCAATAGATTCGCTTGTGCTAACTCGGTTTAAACTATAATTTAAGTCAGGTGCTTTAGTAATGGCTACGCTACTTGTAAAGTCTATTCTAGGTTTTCCTCCTATTTTTCCTTTTTTAGTAGTTATTACAATAACTCCGTTAGCAGATTGCACACCGTATATAGATGCTGCAGCTGCGTCTTTTAAAACAGTAACCGATTCTACATCGTTAGGGTTTATAGTGTTTAAATCTGCTGTTAAAGGAAACCCGTCTACTACTATTAAAGGAGAATTTTCTCCAATAATAGAAGACTGACCTCGAATACTCATTAGTTTATTTGCATCGTTTCTTCCTCTTTTTAAATTTGGAGATAAAAATAAACCTGGAGCCAATCCTTCTAATTTATCTAGTAGGTTAGTTCTTATTTTCCTATCTAGCTGTTCTTCATTTATTTTTGAGTAAGCACTGGTTACTTCATCTGCACTAAGCTTTTGATATCCTGTTATTACAACTTCATCTAACTTATTAACAGCTTCTTTTAACATTACATTTACTATTAAGTTAGTGCCTACTTCTACTTCTTTGGTTTCATATCCTACAGAAGAAAAGACTAAAACGCTATTTTTATTAGGTACTGTTATTTGAAAATTTCCATCAAAATCTGCAGATACGCCTAATTTAGTTCCTTTAACTAAAACATATACATCTGGTATAGGCATACCAGATTCATCAGTAATTTTACCAGTTATAGTAATTTTTTGTGTATCACTATTTTTTTCTTTTTCAGATAGATTAATTGAGTTGAAACCAAAAAGTGTTACACAACATAAAAGCATAAACCCTCTTAAAACAACTATTGCTAATTTGTTTTTCATAGTATATATTAGGTATTAGTTAATAATTATAATTAATAAAATACTTTAATTTAATTTTTCGTTAAAAAAAGAGGCTGCTAATATATAAATCATATACTAAAAAAAATATTTTTTTTAACTTTTTATTAACCTTTTAGTTATGTTAAAAAAAATCCTGAGAATTTTCTCAGGATTTTTAATGATTAATCTAAAAAAAACTTACAAATTAAAGCTGTAAACTGTTAAAAAATGTTTTTATTTCTGGGTCAGATGGCCTTAAGGCATTTGCATCTACAATGTTTCCTTGTGGGTCAAGTAAAATAAATTGCGGAATGGCTGATATTGAATATGCTTTTATAAAATCAGATTCAAAATCTTTATCAGCAAGAAGTTGTATGCCACCTAACTCTTTTTCTGTAACCATTTTTTTCCATTTAGCATAGTCTTTTTTCTTATCAATAGAAATACTAACAAATTCGATGTTTTTATTGTGGTATTCTTTTTCCAATTCTTTTAAAGCAGGTATTTCGGCAATACAAGGCCCACACCAAGTTGCCCAAATATCAATATAAACATACTTTCCTTTTAAATCGTCTAACGAAGTAGTGCCACCAGCATGGTTTTCGTAGTTAACAAATTTTGGAGAAGGTGCCCCTTTTTCTAATTTTTTAACTAATTCGTATGCCGTGGTCATTTTTTTGTTATTAACACTATCTGTAGAGTATTTCATAAACAAATTGTAGTAAGTATCTTTATCTTTAACAATTTGTTCTAACAAACTTGTACGTCTTGAAAATAGATTTCCATTTCTTATAACATCGTTTTTAAGTGTGCCCAAAACTTTTACGTGAGCAATAGGAAGTTCAATAGAATCTTTATTTACCAACTCTGCAGCTTTATTCATAAAAATTCTATTTAATAAAACCCTATACGCGCTGTCATAATACAAGTAAGCTTCTTCATCTTCATAAGATAAGCTTTCTAATTCTTTTAAAAAGTCTTTAGAAGGTGTATAGTTCTCGTTCTTTGTAATTGAACGGTGAGCATATTGATACCCTCTTATTGCTTCCAAATACCAATAATCTATTATTCTACTTTCTGTTTTTCTAAAACTTTCTGGCAAATCTTTAGTTTCAGATAACAATTTTATTAAATCCGTTTTTACTTCAATCATATATTCCTTAAAATCGGCTTCGTTTTTTGAATAAATTTTTTCATAGGCTTCGTCATTGTACCAAAAAGAAAAACGCTCTCCAATAATTTTGTTTTTATTAATAATGTAGCTATTAACAGCTCCTGTTATAGAATTGTTAGCACTTTTAGAACCTTCGTAATTTATTTTAACGTGTTCTCCTTTTTCCAAATATATTTCTGCAAAAGGCGCTTTTTTAGGATTGTATTTTAGTGTAAAAAATTCGTAATCTTTTTTAAGAGCAATGGTATCTAAAAATGACCCATCTTTACTTATAGGTATTTTTCTTTCACTTGAATAAAATACGTCATTAAGATATAATGTATCTGTTTCTAGATTTGTAACTTTACCAGAAATAATGGCATAGTCTATTTTTTTTTCTGTAGTACAAGAAGCTATAATAGCTGCTATGATAAATAATAGTGTTAATTTTTTCATTTTTTTGTTTAAGGTTGTGGTTTAAATTATTTCGGGTTTTGTTCTACTCTTGGGTTTTTTTCTGTAACCCTGTTAGGTATTGGTAATACGTATTTATTAGAGTTTGGTTCTAAAATATAGCTTTCCCCGTTATAAGTATGTATTACTTGTTTTGCAAATTCAGGTTCTTTATTAAGGCGTTTTAAATCGAACCATCGGTTACCTGTTAAAAACAACTCTCTACGGCGTTCATTTAACACTTCGGTTAATACTTCTTGTTTGGTTGTTGCTGTAATAACCTCATATTGGCTTGATAAAATACGTTTTGTTCTTAAAAAATTAATATCGGCTAATGCATCTTCTAGGTTATTTAACCTAGCATTACACTCGGCACGTGTTAAATACATTTCGGCAGTTGAAATTCCATGGTTTTGATTTAAAGCTCTGACATTAATACTTGGAGGTGCACTGGGTCTACCAGGTCTAGGTGGTCTGCTAGGACTTATAAAATATTCTTTTCTTAAGTCTCCATCTTTAAAAATAGAATTGATATCATCAGAAAGACTGCTAGATATTGCGTTAAATGTGCTAATACTTCTTAAGTATATTTGTTCATTATTGCACTCAGTTTTTAAGATATCAAGATCTACAAATGCGGGGTTGTACACATTGTTATAATCTGCTAAAAAATTATTTATATTTAAAGCCTTATTTGCATTTAACAATGCGTTTTTATAATCGGCTTTATATAAGTAAATTCTTGCCAATATACCATAGATAGCAATTTTAGAAGCTCTGTAATTAGCAACATTTTCAGTTGGTAAATTAGGTAATGCTTTTTCAATGTCGTTAATAATAAATGCATATACCTCTTCCACAGTAGCTCTTCCTGGTAAAACTTGGTTAATATCTTTATTTTCTACTATTGGCACTCCTAAATCAAGTGTTGCGGTATTAACATCGTAGTGTTTTGCGTAAATGTTTATTAAAGACAAGTATTCGTAAGCACGCCCAACTAATGCTTCGGCTTTTACTAACGTTTTTAAACTTTCTTCTCCTGTTGAATTATCTACATCATTAATTATAGTGTTATAAGTATAAATATTTTTATATAAACTAAGCCATAATTCAGGGGTTTGATTAGCTTGGTATATTGGATATTGATAAGTATATGTTCTGTAAATTGGTGATGAAGGAGGTAAATTAGGATTTAACACAAAATCATCTACTAAACGATGTAAAGTTAAATCTCTAGAAAAAACAACCTCCCCGTTTAGTAAAAGGTCATAATCTTCAGTATCTTTAAGAATTGTTACTCCTTTTGGTTCAACATCTAAAAAGTTGTTGCAACTACTAAATAGTATAGCTATTGTTATTATTATGTATTGTATTTTAATATTCATTTTTTTATTTTTTAGAATGAAACATTTATTCCTAGTGTAAAACTTGGTTCGATTGACGGATACCTAGCAGCAAAGCTAGAGTTATATGCTTCTGGGTCAATATTTGCTTTGTTTTTCGTCCAAGTAAATAAGTTATTTGCTTGAAGTTTTATCCTTAAATTATCGAAAGGTATTTTTTGTAATATTTTTTCGTTAGCATAATATGTAAAAATAATTTCACGTAGTTTTGCATAGTCGGCTGGTAATATATTAACATCAGAATACTCAAATATAGATTGAACAGAAGGGAAAGACCCCGCTGCAGGTATGTTGGTTTTATTTTCATCACCAGCTTCTTTCCACCTATTTGCGGCATCTTTATTATAAGAGAAGTTAAAGTTATATCCATTATAAGTATCTTTTCGTAATACATTGCCTCCATTAAATATTATTAAAAAAGATAATTCAACATCTTTATATCTTAACGTATTGGTTAAACCACCACCATAAGTAGCTATTAAAGTACCTTGATAAAACAGATCGTCAATAGATAAGCTTCGGGCTATATTCAAATCTCGGTCCAGTACTGTTGTATCTTCCCCAGCTTCGTTTTTTATTATAATTTGTGCATTCCCTTCATTGTCTAATCCTGCAAATTTTGGCGTAAATACAGCTTGTAAAGGATACCCCGTTCTAACTGTAGGTCTTGATAATATACTGGAAACTGTTCCAGATTGCCCTTCAAGAAATGCTTCTTTAGCTTTACTTTTATTAAATTGAAGGTTTAAATTACTATACCATTTAAAATTTTTATTGTTTAAAACCGTACCGCTTAAACCAATTTCAAGCCCTTTGTTTACAATATTTCCTAGGTTTCTATTAGCAGAATTAAAACCATAAGTAGGATCTAAAATTGCATTAGCTAATAAATCTTTACTATTTTTTATATAATAATCTAAATTTAAGTTTAGTCGTTTGTTAAATAATGAAGCATCTAACCCTAAATTAGTAGTATATGTTAATTCTGGCCTAAGTTGATTGTTTTCAGGGTTAGTAATAAAGTACCCTATTTGTTGTTCTGTTATAACATTGTATGGAGTAGGTCGTGATGTAGCATATCTTCCAGCATTTGGATTAGCTATATTTGCACTAGAACCATATGTTGCACGAATACTTAAGTTATTTATTTTTTTATTGTTAAAAAAAGGTTCTTTAGATACAATCCATTTACCACCAACAGACCATATAGGGATGTAACGATATTTAGGGTCAGTACCAAATAAACTTCCCTGTTCAATACCTATGTTACTAGATACTACATACCTTTGTTTATATGTGTAAGAAGCCGTGCTATAAAATTTCATATAACGGTTTAATGTAATACCTTTATCTTCTAGTTGTCCATTGGCGTTGAAAGTAACAGTATTATAAACGCCTTGCATTGCTTGACTAGCAAAACCACTACTACTTGTAATTTCATAAACGTTTATATCTTTGTAAAGTAGTGATTGAGAGTCGTACCCAAATCTTGTAAACCTATCAAAATCGCTTTCATCATGCCTAAGTTCTCCTCCTATTATTGCATTTACAATATGAGCTCTGTTGTTAAAAGAGTTTTCGTAATTTAACTGTGTTCTAAAGGTATAAGAATTTCTAGTCATTACTGTTTTTGTTAAAGTATTTCCGTCTGGTATTGTATGACCAGTTACTGATTCTTGGAAACGATCATCTGTAGTTGTTGCATCATTATAAGCTGCCTTTAACAAAGCTGAGTTTTTAGAATAAAACTGTTCGGATTGTTCATAATTTTTTTCAAATTGATACCCAATGTTACCACTTAGTCCCTTAAACAACTTTACATTTAATTTTCCTTGAAAACGAAATGCAGAATTTTTTGTAGTTAACGAATTTTCTTTAAAATCATTTAAAGGAATGTATGTTTGGTCTTTAAGCCCAAGGCTTTTTAGTCGTTCTATTTCTTCTAAACTTTTATTACCCAAATTAGCAGGAATATAATTATTTCGTTCAAAACTAGTTTCACTAAAAACAGGTAATGGGTTGCCTTCACTATCTTTTAAGAAGGTATATTGAGGTAAAAATTCTAATTCATTATAAGGTATATAACTACTATTTGAGTTATTAAGGGTTATGTTTCCTACAACATCTAAATTTACGTTATCTGAAATAAAGAAATTATTGTTGAAGCTTAAAATTGTTCGGTTTGTTTTTGATAAAATTTCTTTAGGTTCTGTGGTTACATAATTTAAAGATGCTTTATAAGTGTTTTTACCAAAGCCTCCACTTATAGAAATATTGTTTTGATACTCATACTTATCTCTATACAAGTCTTGGAGTTGAGATAAGTTATCTTTTCCTTCAAATTCTTTTAATTGTGCATTTGCTTGTTCATTAGTTATAAGTCCTTGGTTAAGGGATCCTATTATTTTATTTACAGGATCAAAGAACTCTCTTCCATTAAGGTTACCAGTAGTATAAGAGTAGTTCTCTCTGCTTTTTCTAATGGCAATAGCATCACTTGTGTTAACTCTGTTTAAAATATAATCTATATCAGATGCTTTAGTAATAGCTACACTACTTGTAAAATCTATTCTAGGTTTTTGGTCTGCTTTTCCTTTTTTAGTAGTTATTACAATAACTCCGTTGGCAGATTTAGTGCCATATATAGATGCCGCTGCCGCATCTTTTAAAACAGAAATAGATTCTACATCATTAGGGTTTATAGTAGAAATATCTCCTACTAAAGGAAAGCCATCTACAACAATTAAAGGGGAAGTAGTTGCTTCTTCTCGAGTACGAAAGGTAGCTATACCTCTAATACTCATTGTTTTACTTTGGTCATTTCTTTCTCTATTTAAGTCTGGAGCTAAAAATAATCCTGGAGCTAAACCTTCTAATTTATCAAACAGGTTTGTTTGTATTTTTCTATCTAACTGTTCTGCTTTTATGTTTGAATAAGCACTAGTTACTTCATCTGCATTAAGAGTTTGGTAACCTGTTATAACAACTTCATCTAGTTGATTAACAGCTTCTTTTAACATTACATTTATTATTAAGTTAGTGCCTACTTCTACTTCTTTATTTTCGTATCCTACAGAAGAAAAGACTAAAACGCTACTTTTATTAGGTACGAATATTTTAAAATAGCCATTAAAATTTGTAGTTACGCCTAACTTAGTACCTTTCACTAAAACAAATACACCTGGCATAAACGTACCAAATTCGTCTACTACTTTACCTGATATGAGAATTTTTTGTGAATTACTATTTACTATTTTAGGTATTTCATTTTCTATTTTTTCAAATAGATTAATTGAGTTGAAACCAAAAAGTGTTGTACAACATAAAAGTGTAAACCCTCTTAAAACAACTATTGCTAATTTGTTTTTCATAGTATATATTAGGTATTAGTTAATAATTATAATCAATAAAATACTTTAATTTAACATTATTGTTAAAAAAAAGTGAATGCTAATATATAAATCATAATAAAAACAAAAAAACAAAAAATTAACTTTTTTTAACTTTTTCGTTATGTTAAAAAAAAATCCTGAGAATTTTCTCAGGATTTTTAAGGATTAATTCAAAAAAATATACTTAATAAGGTATATTAAAGTTCTAAACTGTCAAATAATTTTTTTACTCCTGGGCTAGATGGTCTAGGTGCATTTGCATTTACAATATTCCCTTGAGGGTCAATTAAAATAAAACGAGGAATGGCTGAAATTGTATATTTTTTCATAAAATCAGACTCCATAGCATTATCGGCAATAAGTTGAATGCCTCCTAATTGCTCATCTGTAACCATTTTTTTCCATTTTTCATAATCTCTTTTTTTATCAATAGAAATACTAACAAATTCAATGTTTCTATTGTGATATTCTTTTTCTAACTCTTTTAAAGCAGGTATTTCACCAATACAAGGGCCACACCAAGTAGCCCAAACATCAATATAAACATATTTTCCTTTTAAATCGTCTAACGAAGTAGTACCGCCAGCATGGTTTTCATAGTTAACAAATTTTGGAGAAACAGCTCCTTTAGCTAAAGCTTTAATTTTATTGTAAGTTTCAGTAACTTCTTTATTAATTTCTTCACTTGGAGAGTTTTCTATAATGGTACTATATACTTTTTCAAGTTCTTCTATATTTTTAGCATAACCAATTTCGCTTTCAGCAAGAAAGGAATAATAATAATTTTTAATTTTAGGGTTTTTAATAATATTTATAGTTTTAAAAACAGCAAGGGTGTTAGGAGTATCTGGATAATCCTTTTTTGCTATTTCATATAGGCTATAAACTGCTGTTGTTCTATAGTAAGAAGAGTAATTAAATAAATCTTCATCCTCATAATCTATTACATCTAAATTTTTTGGGAAGTTTTCAGAAACTTTAAAATTAGTATCCTTAATCATAGAGCCATGTGAATTTTTGTACATTTTAAGTAGTTGTTTAGTCGCAAATTCAGCTATTTTTTCTTCATTTTTTTTAAATAAATCTGGTAAATTTGGAGTTGTAGATAACAATTCTTTTCTCTGTTTTTCTACAGTTAACATACTACTAACAAATTCATTTTCATTTAAAACAAGTGTTTTTGAAAAATTTTCAGGACTAAATAGTTCAGCACCTATTTTATCATAACCTGAAAAATAATTATTATTTACAGATTCTGTTGCAGGGCTAATTTCTCCTTTTACTAATAGTCTTGTTTTTTCATTTCCTTCAGTAAGGTATTCTAACTGGGCGTTGTCTCCTTTTTGTAAAAATATACGTGTATTCATTACGCCCTCTTTAAGTGTAAAAACATCAAAATCGTTTTTTAAATAAATAGTATCTAAAAAAGTACCATCTTCCGCTAATTTTACAGTATGTGTTTCAGCATTTATACCACTGCCTTTAAGTGTAAATTCTTTTGATTTTGTACCTTCAAGTTTTCCATAAATAATGGCATAATCAACTTTTTTTGAAGCTTTACAAGATAATATTGCGAAAATTGCTGTAAGTAATAAAATTTTTAATTTTCTCATTGTTTTTTAATTTTTTAATTTTAAATTATTGAATATTTCTCTTATTAATTCACTTGACGGTCTTGGAGCAAAAGGATCTATAACATTACCATTAGGATCTAACAAAATAAAGTGTGGAATTACCTCTATTTTGTAAGCATCATTATATGGCGGGTTTTCATTAGGAGGGTTTAACAATTGTATGCCTCTCATTTCTTTATCTATAATCATTTGTTTCCAAGCCTTTTTTGCTTCCAGTAACTTTTCTTGTTTTGTTTCCCCTTTAAACCCTTTTCCATCATCACGTGATATGCTAACAAACTCTATTTTATCACCATATTCATTTTCTAATTTTTTTAAGTGTGGAAGCTCTTCTAAACAAGGACCACACCAAGTAGCCCAAAGATCTATATAAATATATTTCCCTTTGTTAAACAAATCTTTAAATAAAGTAGTGCCACCTTTGGCATTTTCCAACATACCAAATTCCGGAGTAGGTTTGCCTTTTAAGTGTTCTAAAGATTTAATTTTTTCCTGAATACTGTTATATGTTCTTAAGTCTATTTTATTGTTTGATTTTGTAAGAACTTTTATTTGAGTATACTCCTCTTGAGTAAAAGCATTTTTATACTTTTCTAATATTGCTATTTCTTTTTCATAAAGCTCATGTGATTTTTGTTTTAAAATAGTTTCATCAGCGTACCAATATAGGTTATAACCTCCTCCAGATTTTTTAAATAGAGCCATAGTTTCGGCAGTATAATTATTTTTTTCAGCATTGTCGCCTTTAAAAAATAAAGTATTATAGGGGTCATTAACATTTAAAGTAAAATCAACATTCGTTCCGTTTTTTAAACCAACAGTAAAGTTGTCCATTCTATACTTTCCGTAGGCAATTTTGAAAGCTGATTTTTTTTCATCATCAATTTTTAAGGTGTCTAAAAAAGTTCCATCGTCATTAAGTTTAATTTTTTTTCTTGTTACTTCTCCTTTAAAAACAGGAAAAGGTTTTTTATCATCATATTCGTAAAGTATTTCTACTACTTCTACTAATTTTGTTTTAGAATTTTCAATTTTTCCACTTAAGGTTGTGTAATTTTTAGTTGACTGTGCTTTACATATAATACTAAGTAAAGCTAGTGCAATGGTTGCAATGTATTTCATAACTATTTATTAAATTGGGTTTTGTTCTATTTTTGGATTTTGTTGTATAACCCTGAAAGGTATTGGCAATACATATTTATTAGATGTTGGTTCTAAAGTTCCAATAGTCTCGTTTCGAAAAATATGTGTTATTGTTTTTGGAAATTCCTTATTTAATCGTTTTAAATCGAACCATCGGTTACCTGTTAAAAGCAACTCCCTACGGCGTTCATTTAACACTTCGGTTAATATAACTTGTTGACTATTTGAAGTTATGTTTGTAAACGCACTTGTTAAAATACGATGTTGTCGTACTTTATTAAGGTCTGCTAATGCCTCTTCTAATTTATTTGCATCTGTTGACCTAGCATTACATTCGGCACGTGTTAAATACATTTCGGCAGTTGAAATTGCATGATTTGGGTTTAGTGGGTAGTTTTTAACACTAGAATTAGATGGAGTTAAAAAAAATGTTTTTCTTAAATCAGTATTTTCAAATAAAAGATTAACTTCATTAGAAGGGATACTATATAGTGTACTCATAAAAAATGGGCTACTACCTTCGCCAAAAGTTCTAAGATATATTTGCTCTTTATCGTATGTTGGTTTTAAAGCATCACGTAGTTTTTCAATAACTACTTGAGTAGGATCGTATACACTATTGTAGTTTGCTAAATAGTTATTTATTTTCAACGCTTCGTTTGCGTTAAAAAAAGCTTTATCATAGTTGCCTCTGTATAAATAAGTTCTTGCTAATATACCATAGGCTGCTGCCTTGTTTGCTCTGTAATTAGCAGAGTTTTCAGTTGGCAAATTAGGTAGTGCTTTTTCAATTTCGTTAATAATAAACGTATACACTTCTTCTACAGTAGCTCTTCCAGGTAAAATTTGGTTAATATTTGGGCTTTCTACTATTGGTACTCCTAAATCAAGTGTTGCAGTATTGGCATCATAATGTTTTCCATAAATATTTACCAAACTTAGGTATTCATAAGCTCTGCCTAATATTGCTTCGTTTTTTATTAAGTTTTTCAAATTTTTATCTTCTCCTATAGAATTATCAACATCATTAATTATGGTATTGTACGTATAAATATTCTTATAAATGGTTTGCCATAATTTTGGAGTTTCTTTATTATTATATATAGGGTATTGATACGTATATAACCTATATTGATAAGAATCAGTGGCAAGATAACGTACTTCCAAATCGTCCGCTAAATAATAAAGATCATAGTTTCTATAAAAAATAACCTCTCCTTCTAATAAATCTTCATAATCTTCAGTTTCTTTAAGGAGTATGATTCCTTTAGGATCAACATCTAAATAATTGTTACAGTTGTAAAAAAAACTAGTAATTGCTATTAATAATATATAATATTTTTTGGTATTCATTTTTTTATTTTTTAGAATGAAACATTTATTCCTAAAGTAAAACCTGGTTCAATAGCAGGAAGCCTAACAGCGCCTACAGTATTATAAGCCTCTGGGTCTATACCTGCTTTGTTTTTTGTCCAAGTAAATAAGTTATTTGCTTGGAATTTAACACTTACGTTGTCAAAAGGAAGCTTTTCTAATATATTTTTGTTAATATGGTACGTAAAAATAACTTCACGAAGTTTTGCATAATCTGCTGGCAACACATTAATATCGGAAACTTTGAATAATGAAGATCCAGAGTAAAATAAGAAAGCTCCTGCAGCAGGAATGTTTGTTGTTTTTTCGTCACCAGGATTTTTCCATCGGTTAGCGGCGTCTTTATTAAAACTATAACCATACGTAGCACCGTCGTAAGTATCTTTACGCAACACATTACCTCCATTAAAAATAATTAAAAAAGATAATTCAAAATTTTTGTATGTAAATGCATTTGTTAATCCGCCACCAAAAGTTGGGTTTACAGTACCTTGATATTCTAAATCATCAATTATTAAATCATCAAGCTCTGCTTTATTACCTTCTTCTATTAGTATTGTACCGTCAGCTTTTTCAATTTGTGCTCGCCCTTCATTGTTTAATCCTATAAATTTTGGAGCAAATACGGCTCCTATTGGGTAGCCTGTTCTAAAACCTGTAGATTGTAAAAGTAATTCATATGCTGTATCTAAATTTGATAAAAAACACTTCTTTAGCTTCACTTTTATTAAATTGAAGATTTAGGTTACTACGCCACTTAAAGTTTTCAGCATTAATTATTACTCCATTTAAACTAATTTCAATACCTTTATTTAAAAGGTTTCCTAGGTTTCTGTATGTGCTTTCAAATCCAAAAGTTTGGGTCTATTATTCCACCTACTAATAAATCTTTACTATTTTTTATATAATAGTCTAAGCTTACATTTAATCGTTTGTTAAATAGTGAAGCATCTAAACCTAAATTGGTAGTATATGATCTTTCTGATCTAAGTTCATCATTACTAGGTTTAGTTATAGCGTTTCCAAACTGATTTGCTATTGTTAGGTATCTTCTTCGTGCTGCAATAAGGCTAGGACCTTTTGTTGGGTCTGGGCTGGCAACATTTGCACTAGCTCCGTAAGTGAAGCGAAAATTTAAATTATCTATTTTTTCACTTTTGAAGAAAGATTCTTTAGAAATAATCCACTTTCCACCTACAGACCACGTAGGGCGATACCTATACTTAGGGTTTGTAGCGAAAAGATTCGATTGGTCTATCCCAATATTACCAGAAGCTACATATCGGTTATTATATGTGTAAAAAGCAGTAGCATATGCAGAAACATACCTGTTTAACTGGATGGCTTTATTTTCTATTTCATCTTGCCTATATAACCTATACTCAGAACCTCTAAAACCACTAGGTAACGTTTGAGAAGAAATAGGGGTTGATAGTTTATCTAAGTCTACAGGTATTTCATTAAGTGATACAGGATCGTACCCAAATCGTGTAAATATATCTGAAATTACTTTTTCTTCTCTAATTTCGCTTCCTATTATGGAATTTACTCTATGCTTTCCGTCATTAAAAGAGTTTTCATAGTTTAATTGCCCTCTTAAAATGTATGCATCGGTATTTATGTTTGTTGTTGTTAAAATAGCTCCGCTTGGGATATAGTTTTTTGAAAAATCTGCTGAAGTAGCATCATTAAAAGCAGCTTTTGCAAAACCTGATTTTTCGGATTGGAATCGTTCTATTTGTGTATAGTTTTTTTCAAATTGGTATCCTACGCTACCGCTTAATCCTTTAAATAGCTTTGCATTTAGCCTACCTTGAAAACGAAAGTTAGATGATTTTGTAGTTAATGAGCTTTCTTTAAAGTCTTCTAAAGGGACGTATGTTTGATCTTTAAGCCCATTGTCTATTAAACGATTTATTTCTGATTGACTTTTATTCCCTAAATTTGCAGGAATGTAAAAGAAAGAATCTTGCACAAAATTATTTTGATGAAAAACAGGAATAGGATTTCCGTTATCATCTTTTAAATATAGATATTGAGGTCCAGTTTCTAAAGTTGAAAATGGTATCATAGCTCTGCTTGAATTGTTTAGTGTTATATTTCCTATAACATCTAAATTTACCTTATCGGAAATAAAAAAGTTATTATTAAGGCTAATAATAGTTCTCTCTTTTTTTGATAAAATTTCTTTAGGTTCTGAAGTTACATGATTTAATGATGCTTTATAAGTGTTTTTTCCGTATCCACCACTTACAGAAATATTATTTTGATACTCATAAGTATCTCTATACAAATCTTGAAGTTGAGATAAGTTGTCGTTCTCTCTAAATTCTTTTAATAATACTTCTGCTTGTTCATTAGTTATCAATCCGTTTTTAAGTTGTGCTATTATTGTATTAACAGGGTCAAGGTAAGCTCGCGATGTTGCTGGATCAATATAAGGATATGTTAAAGGTTCTGCTTTTCGAATGTCAATTGCTTCATTTGGGTTCACTCTGTTTAGGTTATAATCTAAATCAGAAGCTTTTGTAATGGCTACGCTACTTGTAAAGTCAACTTTTGGTTTATCGCCAGGCTTTCCTTTTTTTGTGGTTATTACAATAACCCCATTAGCCGATTTTACTCCGTATATGGATGTTGCTGCTGCATCTTTTAAAACAGTAACTGATTCTACATCGTTAGGGTTTATAGTATTTAAACTTCCTGTTAAAGGAAACCCATCAACAACAATTAAAGGGGAAGTTTCTCCATTGACAGAACCTATTCCTCTAATATTTATTGTTTTTTCTTCGTCATATCTTCCTCTAGAAAGGCTAGTGGTTATAGATAATCCTGGTGCCATCCCTTCTAAAAGATCTCCTATATTAGTACGAGTTTTTTGATCTAACAATTGCTTATCTGCTTTTGAATAAGCACCTGTGGCTTCTTCTGCGCTAAGTTTTTGGTATCCTGTTATTACTACTTCATCTAACTCATTAGTAGCTTCTTTTAGGGTTACATTTAAAGTTGTGCTATTGCCTATTTCTACTTCTTTTTTCTCATACCCCGTGGAAGAAAATACTAAAACACTATTTTTAGTGGGTACGGATATTTTAAAATTTCCATCTAAATCGGTAGTTGCACCTAGTCTATCGTTTTTTGAATCAACATATACTTTTAAATTATTAATTTTAACTAAAACATTTACACCTGGTATAGGCATGCCAGATTCATCAGTTACCTTACCTGTTATAATAATTCTTTGTGCTTTACTATTATATGGAGATTTTTCCTCAATAACAATGGTATTGTTTTCCGTGAAATTGAAAGTATAGCTATCGTTAAAAGATTCGCCTTTTAATAAATCTTTTAAGTAAAACACTCCTTTTTTTAAAGGTATTTTGGGTGCTTTTTTAAACATGTCTACTTGATAAACAAATGTGTAATTGGTTTGACTCATAATTAAATCAAACAATTCGTCAACTGTGGCGGTTTTTGTTTCAGGTACTTTAATTTTTATATTTTGAGATAATAAATTAGCTGAACTAAAACTAAAAAGTGTTGTACAACATAAAAAATATAAATACTCTCATAACATTTAATAAGGGTTTTTCCTTTAGAAAGAAAAGGAAGGTTTCTAACTTAATTTTCATAGATTTGCAGGGTATTAGTTATTATTAAATAATTGATATTCATAAAAAAGGAGGGGATAGTTTTCTACTTTTGCACGGTGTTAACTTTCCCTCTTTTATTATTTTATTGTTAATGTGTTTTTGTTTATTTCAAAATCATTTATAAAATGTGTTTTTTTTAATTAATAGTAAAATATCTTCTAGTTTTTTATCTCTATTTAAAACGCCTTTAAATTGGATGTTTTCTAATTCTTTATTTTCAAAAACTACTTCTACATTATACCACCTAGAAAGCACTTTTGTAATTTCTTTTAAGGTTTCATTTTTAAAATTAAAGACTCCTTTTTTCCAAGAAGTTTCTAAATCTGCATTTACGTTTTTAACAAGATAATTTTTGTTTTGCGTATTAAATATTGATTGTTGATTTGGAGTTAGCAATACTGACTTTTCTTCAGCCTTAGCCAATATTTTTCCAGTTACTAATGTGGTTGTAATAGTAGCTTCATCGTTATATGCTTTTACATTAAATTGTGTACCTAGCACTTCAATATGTTGCATTTTATTTATTACAATAAATTTTGCTCCACCGTGTTTAGAACTATGGCTTACATCAAAAAAGGCTTCACCGTAAACCAATTCTACTTCACGGTTTTTTCCTTCCATAAAATTTGCAGGATATTTTAACTGAGAATCAGCATTTAACCAAACCTTTGTGCTATCAGATAACTGAACGAAAAATTCGCCTCCTTTAGGTACGGTTAAATAATTGTACGCTATTTTTTCTGTGTTTTTATTTTTAGTAGTGTTTGTGTAAATAAGTTCTTGCCCAGTGCTGTTTACATTTTTTAGCGCAACTTTTTTATCTTTTGATAATGCTATTTTATTACCATCTTCTAATGTTAAAATAGCTTTATTAGTACCAGGAAGCGTTTGCGTGTGTTGTGTTTTGTTTTCATTTACATCATTAAAAAAAACAAAAAAAGCAGTAGATATCGCTATTAAAAAACTTGCTGCATAACCAATATACGAAAACAATTTTTTACTTTTTTGTTTTCTTATTTTATTAGAAAGGTTACTTTTTAGTAATAAATCATTATTCTTAACAAGTCCTAAATTGATTTTAAAATGAGTTTCAACAAAACTTTCGAATAGTTTTTGGTTTTCATTATTTTCAATCCAAGTTTCTAAAAATACTATTTCTTTTGAATTAGCAGATTTATTAAAATATTTTATAAGTATTTTTTCTATTTTTGGCTCAATCATCTATTGCTTACTTTATATGAATACTAAACCAAAACAAATAACCCCTATTTTTTTTAACCTTTTTTTAACCTTTTAGTTATAATTCCCTTAAAATGATTTTTGAAAATAACATAAACTTAATAAAATCTTTACAAAAGGGAAATGAAAAGGCGTATCATTTTTTAATAGAAAAGTATCATAAAAAGTTAAGTGCCTATGCAATGTCTTTAACAGGGAATTATGCTGCGGCTCAAGATATTGTTCAAAATGTTTTTATAAAAACTTGGGAATACAGAAAACGATTAAGTACCGACTTATCTATAGAAGGTTTTTTATACAAATCTGTTTACAACGAGTTTGTTACGGCTTATAACAAGCAAAAATCAATGAGTAAATTAGAAACCAAGTTTGTAGAATATTTAAATAAATCGTTTGAAGAAACTACTTCTAACGATATAGAAATCATTGTAAAAAGAGTAAACGATAGTATTGAAAAGTTGCCTAAAAAATGTAAAGAAATATTTGTTTTAAGTAAAAAAGAAGGACTTACAAACTTAGAAATTGCCAATTTTTTAAACATTTCGGTAAAAACGGTAGAAAACCAAATAACAAAGGCGTTTAAAATTCTTAGAGCAGAATTAAATATGGGCAATAAAAGTATCCTTTTCTTTTTAACCCAAGAAGTTATAAATATTAAAACATAAAAAATCCCAAGCAAAAGCTCAGGATTTTAATATTTATCTGACAACATTGTTACTTACATTTCTAACGCTTTTGTTGGGTTGTTATCCATTAATAACTCAACAGGATTTTCTAACGCTTCTTTAACGGCTACTAAAAATCCAACAGATTCTCTACCATCAATAATTCTGTGGTCGTACGATAAAGCTACGTACATAATTGGCTGAATTACAACTTCGCCATTTACTGCCATTGGGCGGTTTACAATATTGTGCATTCCTAAAATAGCACTTTGTGGCGGATTGATAATTGGTGTTGATAACATAGAACCAAAAACACCTCCGTTTGTAATGGTAAACGTTCCTCCAGTCATTTCATCAACGGTAATTTGTCCGTCTCTAGCTCGTAAAGCCAAACGTTTTACTTCGTTTTCTACACCTCTGAACGATAAATTTTCTGCATTTCTAATTACAGGAACCATCAATCCTTTTGGACCAGAAACTGCAATAGAAATATCTTGAAAATCGTTTTTCACTTGAAAATCTCCATCAATCATTGAGTTTACATCAGGATACATTTTTAACGCTCTAACAACGGCTAAAGTGAAGAAAGACATAAATCCTAAACCAACACCGTGTTTTGTTTTAAAATCGTCTTTAAACTGATTGCGTAAATCGAAAATAGGCTGCATATTCACTTCGTTAAACGTAGTTAACATTGCGGTATCGTTTTTTACAGAAACCAAACGCTCGGCAACTTTTCTACGCAACATAGACATTTTTTTGCGCTCGGTATTTCTAGAACCATTAACTGGTTGCGTTCCCATTGAAGGAACTGCATTTACAGCATCTTCTTTGGTAATTCTACCGTCTTTTCCTGTTCCTTTTATTGTAGTAGCATCCATGTTTTTTTCTGCCAATACTTTTTTAGCTGCTGGAGAGGCTGTACCTGTTGCATAGGTTTCAGCTTTTGGTGCTTCCACCTTTTTTTCTTCTGCTTTTGCAGTAGCTTGTGCTGGCTCACTTTTAGTGGCTCCCTCAGGTTTTTTAGCACTCATATCAATTAAACACACTACCGCACCAACGGCAACGGCATCGCCTTCTTCGGCTTTTAGTGTAATAATTCCGCTTTCTTCGGCAGGTAATTCTAACGTAGCTTTGTCTGAATCTACTTCTGCAATCGGTTGATCTTTTTCAACATAATCTCCATCTTCAACTAACCAAGTTGCTATTTCTACTTCTGTAATTGATTCTCCTGGAGAAGGAACTTTCATTTCTAAAATCATCAGTTCTTATTTTTTAATCTGAAATTCGTTTTTATTTAAAATATTATTTTAGTCAAATACCTTGTTTAACACGTTTTGATGCCTTTGCTTAAAACGAGTGCTTGAACCTGCTGCTGGTGCTGCATGATACTCTTGTGAAGCACATTCTAACTTCGCCAATTCAAAGCGTTCTAGCATATAACTCCAAGCACCCATATTTTTAGGTTCTTCTTGTGCCCAAACATAACGTGTTACATTTTGGTACTTGTCCATTATTTTTTTAATGTTGTTATTGTGTAACGGAAATAACTGCTCAATTCTTACTAAAGCAATATCTTCTCTGCCTAATTTTTCTCTTTCTTCTAGTAAATCGTAATAAAATTTACCACTACAAAATACCATTTTTGTTACTTTTTCGGTAGCAATGCTGTCGTCAATTACTTCTTGAAAAGTTCCGTTGGCTAAATCTTCAATTGGGTTTACGGCTTTTGTATGACGCAATAAACTTTTTGGTGTAAATACAATTAATGGTTTTCTAAAATCTCGTTTTACTTGACGGCGCAAAATATGATACATATTTGCCGGGGTAGAACAGTTTGCAATCGTCCAATTATCTACAGCTGAAGATTGTAAAAAACGTTCAATTCTTGCTGATGAATGTTCTGGTCCTTGCCCTTCGTAACCGTGAGGAAGCAATACTACCAATCCGTTTTGAAGTTTCCATTTATCTTCTGCAGAAGAAATATATTGATCGAACACTATTTGTGCTCCGTTTGCAAAATCACCAAACTGAGCCTCCCAAATAGTTAAGGTATTTGGCGCCGCCATTGCATACCCATAATCGAAGCCCAATACTCCGTATTCTGATAAGTGGGAATTGTAAATAGTTAACTCCCCTTTATTATTTGGGTTTGTGTTTAATAAGTTTACACGCTCTAAAGTTTTTTCGTCGCGCATAATGGCATGACGGTGCGAAAACGTACCTCTTTCTACATCTTCACCAGAAATACGCACATTAAAACCTTCTTCTAATAAAGAACCGTAAGCTAGGTTTTCTGCTGTTCCCCAGTCTAAAATATTGTCTTGGAAAACCATTTTTTCTCTACCTTGTAAAATTCGTTCAGCTTTGCTTACAAATTTGTGTCCTTTTGGTGTGGTAGAAATTACTTTTGCAATGCCTTTTAATGCTTCTACGGGATATGTTGTATTTACTGGGTTTAACATATCTTGTAATTGCTTACGAGCAAATTTTTCCCAAATTTCAGGCATAAATTCCTGAATTTTTGACGTTTCTTTTTCTTTAGAAGCGGTAAATTCGGTTTCTAGATGTTGTTTAAATTCTTCAGTAATTTGAGTAAGATAATCGGAAGAAATGGTACCTTCTTCTATTAACTTATTCGCATAAATTTCTTTTGAATTTGGATGCCTTGCAATAGCTTTGTATAAGTCGGGTTGTGTAAAACGAGGTTCATCACCTTCGTTATGCCCGTATTTACGATATCCTAATAAATCAATAAAAATATCGCGCTTAAATTTCATTCTAAATTCTATTGCCATTTCCATTGCGTGGCAAACTGCCTCAGCATCATCAGCATTTACGTGCAAGACAGGCGATAGGGTTACTTTGGCAATATCCGTACAATATACGCTTGAACGCGCATCTAAATAATTGGTTGTAAAACCAACTTGATTGTTTACCACAACGTGAACAGTACCACCTGTTTTATAGCCATTTAGTTGTTCCATTTGTATCACTTCATACACAATACCTTGCCCTGCAATAGCGGCATCTCCGTGAACTAAAATGGGTAAAATTTTACTGTTATTTCCGTTGTAATTTAAGTCGATTTTTGCACGAACAATTCCTTCGGTAACCGCATCTACAGTTTCTAGGTGCGATGGATTTGGCACCAAATTCATTTTCATTTTTTGTCCGCCTTTATACGCTTTGCTTAATGTTAAGCCTAAATGGTATTTTACATCGCCACCAATATTTTGGTCTTCAAAATCTTTTCCTTCAAATTCGCTAAACAAATCGCGAACTGGTTTTTTAAAGATGTTCACCAAAGTGTTTAAACGCCCTCTGTGAGCCATTCCTAACACACATTCTTCTACATTGTATTTTTCTGCCGCATTTTTAAGTGCTACGCTAATTCCAGGAATTAAAGTTTCCACCACCTTCCAAAGAAAAACGCTTTTGTCCTACATATTTTGTTTGTAAAAAATTCTCGAAAGTAGAGGCTTGATTTAATTTGGTTAGTATGTATTTTTTATCGTCAGTGGTATATTTTGGATGATTATCGTTTTCATTTAACCTATTTTGCCACCATTTTACTTCTTCTGGGCTTTGCAAATACATGTATTCTACCCCGATAGACTCGCAATAAATACGTTTTAAATGGGTAATGATTTCTGATAATGTATTTGCGCCAATTCCTAATATTTCACCAGCATTAAAAACGGTTGATAAATCGCTTTCTGACAATCCAAAATTTTCAATATCTAACGTTGGGCTGTATTTACGGCGTTCTCTAACAGGGTTTGTTTTGGTAAACAAATGTCCTCTTGTTCGGTAGCCATTAATTAAGTCAACCACTAAAAATTCTTTTCGAACTTCTTCAGGAATTTGTGTAGTTACTTCTTTGTCTGTTAGCGAATATTCTTGGTTTGCTAAATCGTATCCTTGAAAAAAACTTCTCCAACTAGGCTCAACCACATCAGGATTTTGTAAGTATTGATCGTATAAATTGGCTATAAAACCTGTATGTGCTGCGTTTAAAAACGAAAACTTATCCATATATTAATAACTACTTTGTATGTAAGTATATAATTGTGAACAAAAGTACAACTTTTAAAAAAATGGGCATAATTTTTTAAATTTAAATTATAGTGAAGTGAAGAATATTTTTTTGAAAAAAATGTTTGTAGAATTAAAAAACCGTTTTATATTTGCACTCGCTAAATGCAAATTCCTCCTTAGCTCAGTTGGTTAGAGCATCTGACTGTTAATCAGAGGGTCCTTGGTTCGAGCCCAAGAGGGGGAGCAAAGTTTTTAAAATGACTGCGAAAGTAGCTCAGGGGTAGAGCATCACCTTGCCAAGGTGAGGGTCGCGGGTTCAAATCCCGTCTTTCGCTCTATCAACAAAAAAGCACCGATGCTGAAGTGGTGGAATCGGTAGACACGCTGGACTTAAAATCCAGTGAGCAGTAATGTTCGTGCGGGTTCAAGTCCCGCCTTCAGTACAAAAACCGTTAATAATCAAGTTCGATTGTTAACGGTTTTTTATTTTTTAAAAGAGTTTTTAACTTTATTGGAAGCCTTTTATTTATTTTTACCAAACAAAATTAAAATCAGTTTTAAAAAAGTGAGGCTTACTTTAGGAAAAGAAGAACGATTAAAAAGTAAAAAATTAATAGAGCAGCTATATTTAGAAGGGCAAAGTATTAAAACGTATCCTTTTAAAATGATGTATTTACAAGTTGCTCATACTTCTACTTTTCCTGCTCAGGTTGGGGTTTCTGTACCAAAAAGAAATTTTAAATTGGCGGTGAAGCGTAATCGGTTAAAAAGAGTAATGCGTGAAACGTACCGAAAATACAAACCAAATGTTTACAATAATTTAGAAAAACCCTATGTGTTTATGATTTCTTACCTTGCAAAAGAAACTTTATCATACACAGAGTTAGATAAAAAAATGGAACTTTTATTAAACACTTTTATTGAAAAGGTAAAATAAATTTTAAATGAAGAATAAAAAATATATTGTAGTTGCTTTTGTAGTTTTCAGCACTACTTCGTTTGCATTTCAATCAAAATTTTTTGAAATAGCAAAGCAGATAGAAATTTACAATACATTATTTAAAGAACTAAGCATTAACTATATAAACGAAATAAATCCTGGCGACATAACCGATGATGCTATTAAAAACACACTTTTAAATTTAGACCCATACACTAAATTTTATAATGAACAAGATGTTGAAGATGCTAAAATTAGACGTGCTGGCGAATATGGTGGCATAGGAGTTTCTGTATTTTATGATAAAAACGGAATTACATTAGCCGAAATTTACGAAGGTTTTGCAGCCGACAAAGCAGGTTTAAAAGCAGGCGATATTATAACCAATGTAAATGGTTTAGAATTAGAAAATTTAGATAGCAACCAACTTTCAACGCAGTTAAAAGGAACGCCAGATAAAGAAATTTCTTTAAAAGTAAACCGAAATGGAGAGCAACTATCCTTTACTTTAAAATTAGATAAAGTAGTTATAAATCCTGTTCCTCATTTTGATATGATAGATGAGCAAACAGGTTATATTGTGCTTACTCAGTTTAACGAAAAAGCTTCTGAGGAGATAAAAAAGGCCTTTTTGTCGTTAAAAGAAAAAGGGATGAAAAACTTAGTTTTAGACCTTAGAAGCAATCCTGGAGGGTTACTATATGAAAGTATAAATATTGTAAACTTTTTTGTGCCGAAAGGAAGCAAAATTGTAGAAACAAAAGGAAAAATAAAAAAGGAAGAAAAAGTTTATACGGGAAATAAAATACCGTTAGATTTAGAAATACCCATTGTTGTTTTAATAAATGATAGGTCGGCATCGGCATCTGAAATTGTTTCTGGTGCTTTGCAAGATTACGACCGAGCTGTAATTCTTGGCAATCGTTCCTTCGGAAAAGGTTTGGTACAGCGGTTTTTTAAATTATCTTACGGTACGCAGTTAAAGGCAACGGTTTCTAAATATTATACCCCAAGTGGACGTTGCATTCAAGAGTTAGATTATGCGAACAGAGATGTTAAAACGGGAAATGTTCCTAAATTTTCCGAAGGAACTGTTTCAGCATTTAAAACTGAAAACGGAAGAACCGTTTACGATGGTGGAGGCGTAATACCAGATATAGAAATAAAAACAACTGAAAAAACAGAAGAAACCGAAACACTTATAAAATCGAGAGCTATTTTTAATTTTATAACGCAATATCTTAAAAATAAAGCTGAAATAAATAAGGATAATTACTCGTTTTCAGAGGTAGATTTCAATCAGTTTAAAAACTATTTACAAACTACAGATACTACTTTTGTAACAAAAGAAGAACGAGCTTTTAAACAAGCGTATGAATTGTCAAACAATAGTAATTTAGATACTGATTATCAAAAAATTAAAGAAAAATTGGTTCAAGAAAAAATTTCAAAAATTGAACAAAATAAAGATATATTAATAAGCTTATTACAAGACGAAGTAATTACTAGAAGTTTTTATAAAAAAGGTATGTACAAGTACCATTTACAAAACGATAAAACTATTAAAAAAGCCGTATCTATTTTAAAAAATACTACAGAATACGAACAAATTTTAGCACCAAAATAAATAATTTTAATATTTATTATATGTTACAATTAAGAACAAGAGCACAAGAATCTACCAACGCAATTGAAAAATTATACATTTCAATGCGTCATTTATTTAGCCGTGGGTTTTACAAACCCATGGGAATTTCGGGCGAAACATTAAGAAAATCGTTATTATCACTACGCCCTGAAATTTATGGTTCTATTGCGGAAGAAAGAATGGAATTAAACGGTTTAGTATATGTTATTGAGCGTTTGCCAGAAGGAATTGAAGAATGCCAATTTATTAATTTAACTGCCGATGAAGGCTATAAAAATTCCCACTTTAAAGCGATTATTCCACCAAAAAGACGAAGAAATTGTTATCGGATAGATAAAGACCAAATGAATATTCAAATTACTCGAGGGAGGTCCGAAATTTACGATATTCTAACGCATTTAACGTTTCTGTTTATTGAATCTCATAAAATAAAAGACCGTGTACTGCTTGTTGAAGAAGACGATTTTACCAGAGAATGGAAAAATTTAGAAGACATTGTACTCTATAATAAGAAAATAACTCAAGAAGAAAGAGAAGTAACCATTGTTCATTTAGCAAATATTTTAGGAAGAACCTATAAAGAAGTGGTAGAGGTTTATACCAAACTTTCTTCAGAAAAAAATAAAGACCGTTTTTTTCAAATTATTTATTGGTTAGGCAAATTAGCAATTAACGAAACCATAGAAAATAAAAAGCGTTCTATTACTTTTAGCTCGGTTTTAAACGAAGAAATTGGGCATCATATTTATGGAGAAATTTGGGCGGATAACATAAAAAAAGTACTGCAAGAAAGCAGTCTTTTAGAAAGACCAATTCACATAATTAGTGCCAATATGCACAGCGTTTTAAATTCCATTTATGCACATAATGCGTTAAAAAACGAGGTCAAAAAATGTAAAAATTTTGAATTATATGCCTTGTTAAGTAATGAAAACAGTAGCGAATTACAAAAAAAGGTAAAAACCTATGCTTCGGAAAATGGGCTGATTTATATAAAAGACGAGTCGGGTACAAATATTAACGTTCAAATTATTGACACAACAAAAGTTGACTTTACAAATACGCCGTTTAAAATTGAAAATAGCGAAGGAGAAAATCCTGTAATTATTGTAATGGATTATGCTTTTGGAGAACAAGCCTATGAAACAATGGACGAGCTTTTAAAACCTTATAAAATCGATAAAAATAGCATTCACTTGAATGTTAAATCTATTTCAATTATGGGGAAAGCAGGAATTTTAGAAGGAAAAAAAGGCGATATTATGATTCCTTCTTCGCATATTTTTGAAGGAACCGCCGATAATTACCCTTTTAAAAACGAGCTTTCAAAGCAAGATTTAGAAGGTTTTGGCGTGCAAGTTTTTGATGGTTCTATGGTTTCTGTTTTAGGAACTTCGTTACAAAACAAAGACTTGTTGAAGTTTTTCCACAATTCTACATGGAACGTTATTGGTTTAGAAATGGAAGGTGCACATTATCAAAAAGCAATTCAATCTGCTTCAAAAATTAGAGGAAATATTTCGGAAAACGTAAAAGTGCGTTATGCGTATTATGCGTCTGATAATCCTTTAGAAACTGGAGCTACACTAGCCTCTGGAGGCTTGGGTATGAGCGGTGTAACGCCAACCTACGCAATTACTAAAAAAATACTAGAACAAATTTTATAGGTGTAGAAAAAAATGATTGTAGAAGAAATGAATTTGAAAAACTGTTTTCTTTCAAAAAAATTAATAGCCAAAATGGAATAAGGCATCGCCCATATTTACAATAGGAAAATTATTTACAGCAATAATATAACCATTGCTTTGCGATTTAATAATAACTTTTGTTTGTCCATAAGCATCAGTAATATGCCCCAAAATTTGTCCTTTTTTCACTTTATCGCCATTGTTAATTTGGGCACTAAAAATACCTGCAATTTTTGCTCGAATCCATTTTCTATTCGGAAGTTCAATGCTTTTTTGGGCTTTTGGAATTTCTACTTTTTTGCTAATCATATTAAAATGATTTAAAATACGTAGCGTTCCATTAATTCCTTCCTTTATAGCCATTTCGTCTAAACGAACCGATTCGCCTCCTTCAAAAACCAAAATAGGAACTTCGTGTTTGTAGCATTCGTTTCTGAAAGATTTTGCTATTAATTTAGAATCGAACATTATGGGTGCACTAAAAATTTTAGCTAATTCTTTTGCTTTTTCGTCTTCAGGAGTGTAACGAATTTGTGGGTAATTGGCACGCTGGTCTCCGCCGGTGTGATAATCAATTCCAAAGTCAATATTTTTAATAATTTCTTTTATTAAATAATATGCCATTCTACTAGCAAGAGAACCTGTTTTTGAACCTGGAAAACTTCGATTTACATCTTTACCATGCATTCCTCTTGATAAATTTAAAAACCCAAAAACGTTTAATAGGGGTATTACAATTACACAGCCTTTTTTAATTTTATAAGATTTATCAATAAGCATTCTACGAATAAGTTCAATACTGTTTATTTCATCGCCGTGCAATCCTCCTTGTAAAAGTATGGTTGGACCAGGCTTTTTTCCATTAAAAACATAAATAGGAATTTCTATAATTGTACCTGTAGGAAGCCTATCAACAGGAATTTTAATTAATTTAGATTCTCCTAAACCAATTTTTTGACCTCTTATTTCTACAATTTCGTTTTTAAAATCTTTGTCGAACATATTTATTCATTCAATTAATATCAATATAATTATATTTCGCAAAATAAAACAGCAAAGCTACTAATAAATAAATTCAAAATTATTGATAAAAAGGCGATAAAAAGCATATAACTCAATGTGTAAAATTGTTTACTGAGTTTTATGGAGTACAATTAACACCTTTTTAACGGATATAAATAATTGAAAAATTTACTTTTGAAATAGTAATAATTAAACATTATTTCATGGCAAAACATTTAACCCAATTGCAGAAAAACATAGTAACGTATTTAGGATTTTTTATATTTTCTATATCGTTATATTCGCAAAACAATAACCAAAAAGAAGTTATTTATCAGGATGAATCGGTTATTTTAAAAGATTTAGAAAATGCTTCTGATAAGTTTATTAGTAGTGAAAATGTATTTTTTACTCCTGAAAAAGCAAAACAACAGCTTGTTGATAGTATAGAGAAAAAGGTAAGTATAAACCTTCTTCCTATTAATAAAACGGAACTGTCTTCTGAAGATATTTATCAAAAAATGAAAAAATCTACATTGATTATAGGTCAATCTTATTTTTGTGGAAACTGTGATAATGTTCATATGAATGCTGCTACAGGGTATATAATATCTAAAGATGGTCTTTTCGTTACGAATCACCATGTTGTGGAGGGTTTCTCTAAAGACAAGTATAGTAAAGAAGGAACAGTATTAATGGCAAGAACTTTTGATGGGAAAGTATATCAGGTAAAAGAACTTGTAACAAGTGATAAATTAAATGATCTTGCTATTCTTCGATTAGAAACTAATGGAGATGTATTTACTCCTTTGGCTTTAGGAGATGAAGCTGCTGTTGGCTCGGATGTTTTTGTTTTAGGTCATCCTAATTCAATGTATTATTATTTTTCAGAAGGTATGGTGGCAAGAAACTATATGTTTCAAAAAGATGGAAAAACTAGGTATCAAACTTCTGTTACGGCAGATTATGCTCAAGGTTCTAGTGGTGGTCCTGTAGTTGATAAATATGGTAATGTTGTTGCTACTGTTTCTAATACCATGTCTTTGTATGTAGATAAACGTAATCAAAAAAATTTACAAGCTGTTGTTAAAAATACAATTCCTGTAATTGCTTTAAAAAAGTTATTAGAAGGCGAAATATAAAGCATTAAAATATTTCATTATTTTAAAAAAAAAAAGCGAATTAAAAGTTCGCTTTTTTTATGTACTTTAATTTTTACTAAAAAAAGCACTCAATGTTTTCAAAAAGCAGAATAAATAATGCGTTTGCTAATGCGAAAAAGTTATCGTTAGATAAAAATTCTAAATATATTTTATTTAGCGATTGCCACAGAGGAAATAATAGTTTTGCAGACGATTTTAAACATAACCGAAGCATTTATTTTCACGCATTATCGCATTATTTCACAGCCGATTTTACCTATATAGAATTAGGTGATGGTGATGAATTATGGGAAAACAACAATTTCAATTCGGTTTTTAGAGCCAACAAAAACGTGTATTTGTTACTTAAAAAGTTTTACGATACAAATAGATTGCATTTTATTTGGGGAAATCATGATATGGAGTATAAAAATCCAAAAAATATTGAAAAAAACCTTCATTATTACTACGATGTTGTTACTGGCAAAAAAAAAGAATTAATGCCAAATATTTCTTTTTCTGAAGCAATTTTATTAGAAAATGAAGCAAAAAAGTCTATTCTTTTATTGCACGGGCATCAAGCAGATTGGTTTAATTATACTTTTTGGAAGCTCAGTAAATTTTTGGTGCGTTTTCTTTGGAAACCAATTCAATTACTAGGAATTCAAGATCCTACAAGTCCAGCACAAAATTTTAAAGAATTAATAAAAGTAGAGCGAAGGTTTGAAAAATGGATTCAAGAAAATAATAATCAAATGGTTGTAATAGGACATACACATCGTCCACGGTTTCCTTCGCCTAACGAAATTCCTTTTTTTAACGATGGTAGCTGTGTGCATCCAAGGGCAATTACAGGCTTGGAAATTGAAAATAATCATATCACTTTAATTAAATGGCATATGATTTCAACAAAAAAAGGAACACTACAAATTATAAGGACCATTTTAGAAGGGCCAGAATTATTAGATAAATATTTATAATTTTTTTAGACAAGTCTAAAAAATTTTTTTCAATAGCGTAAAAATAATTACTTTTGTGGTATGTTTACACTGTCAGAAGAAAATTATTTAAAAACAATTTACCACCTAGAAATAGCTGTTGATAAAGGAATTAGCACAAACGCAATTGCTAAAAAACTGGCAACAAAAGCGTCTTCGGTTACAGATATGATTAAAAAATTATCTGATAAAGGCGTCATTGTGTATGAAAAAATACAAAGGTGTAAACTTAACCGATTTAGGAAAAAAAACAGCAATTAATATTATTAGAAAACACCGTTTGTGGGAAGTTTTTTTAGTAGAAAAACTCAATTTTTCTTGGGATGAAGTGCATGATGTTGCCGAACAGCTAGAGCATATAAAATCGCCAAAATTAATCAATCAATTAGATGCTTTTTTAGGATTTCCTAAAAGAGATCCGCATGGCGATCCTATTCCAGATAAGGAAGGAAACATCAACACAATTGAAAAAAGTTTGTTGTCAACTTTTAAAAAAGGAGAAAACGGAATTTGTGTTGGGGTTAACGATTCTTCATCAGAATTTTTACAATTTTTAGACAAACAAGGCATCGCCCTAGGGCAACATATTGAAGTGTTAGAAAAAGAACTGTTTGATGATTCGTTTTTAATTCAAATAGATTCTAAAAAATTATCAATTTCAAATAAAATAGCAACCAATTTATATATTAAAAAAAATGAGTGTATTTAATCAACTAGTTGAATTTTCTAAACAAAATCCTATTTCAGCAGCATTGTATGCATCACTTTTTACTTGGGGATTAACCGCTTTGGGCGCGGCATTGGTTTTCTTTTTTAAAACAATGAATCGTGCTGTTTTAGACGGCATGTTGGGGTTTACAGGCGGCGTTATGGTGGCGGCAAGTTTTTGGAGTTTGCTATCGCCAGCCATAGACAACAGCCCTGGCGAAGGATTTGTAAAAGTAATTCCGTCAGCCATTGGATTTGCGTTAGGGGCTTTGGCTTTGTTTGGTATGGATAAAATTTTACCGCATTTACATATTAATTTTAAAGAAAACGAAAAAGAAGGTGTTAAAACGCCTTGGCACAGAACCACTTTATTGGTTTTGGCAATTACCTTGCATAATATTCCTGAAGGGTTAGCTGTTGGTGTGTTGTTTGGTGCGGCATCAACTTTGGTTGGTGTAGAGCAAACTGAAATGATTGTTGCTGCAATTTCTTTAGCAATTGGAATTGGAATTCAGAATTTTCCTGAAGGATTCGCCGTTGCAATGCCTTTAAGAAGACAAGGCGTTAGCCGATTTAAAAGTTTTTGGTACGGGCAACTCTCTGCAATTGTAGAACCTATTGCAGCCGTTTTGGGTGCGTTGGCGGTTTCATTTTTTACGCCTATTTTGCCTTACGCATTGGCTTTTGCTGCAGGTGCCATGATTTTTGTTGTGGTAGAAGAAGTAATTCCAGAAACGCAACGAGATAAATATACGGATATTGCCACACTCGGTTTTATTGGCGGTTTTATTGTGATGATGGCGTTGGATGTTGGCTTAGGATAGATTATTTTAGTTACGAAAAACTAAAATTCTGTTTCACTTTTTGTACTTTGCATAAAAATTATTTGTGCAACAATCGTCTTTTTTTCATGTTTACAACGCCTCGGCAGGAAGCGGTAAAACCTTTACGCTGGTAAAAGAATATTTGAAGGTAATTTTACAATCGGAAGATATTTTTACGTTTCAAAAAAATTCTTGCAATTACGTTTACCAATAAGGCTGCTGGCGAAATGAAAGAACGTGTTTTAGTGAGTTTAAAAGATTTTTCTGAAGGAAAAGAAACCAACTTATTTGCTATTATTACTGAAGAAACTAGCATTGAAAAAGCAATACTAAAAGAGCGAAGCCGTAAAATTTTTGAAGCTATTTTACAAAATTACTCCGCTTTTTCAATTACCACAATTGATAGCTTTACGCATAAAATCATTAAAAATTTTTCGTACGATTTGGGCCTTTCACTCAACTTTGAAGTTGAAATGGATGCCGTAACATTGCTAAACGAAGCAGTAGATGTGTTAATTTCAAAAGTAGGGACGGATAAAGAACTTACAAAGTTGCTAATTGATTTTTCGTTAAGTAAAGTTGATGACGATAAATCGTGGGATATTTCAAGAGAATTAAACGAGTTTGCAACCATTTTATTGAATGAAGATGATACAGCACATTTTCGGAAACTTGCCGATAAAAAAATAGCCGATTTTTCTGCCTTAAAAAGCAAATTGCAAAAAACAAATAAAGAAATAGAAGTTCAATTTACTGAATTTGCAAACCAAGTTTTAACGTTTATAGAAAATAACCATCTTTCGGTTTCCGATTTTGGATATAGCGAAGAATATCCAAATCATTTTAAAAAATTGAAACGATTAAGGCAGTTAAAAAATGATGATATCAAGTTTAACGGGCGATTAAACAAAACCATTGAAGATGGGAAAAATCTTTACGCAGCAAAGGCATCGGCAACTTCTAAAGAAACAATTACGGCTTTAGAAAGTCAACTTCATAATTATTATTACGAGTCTAAAAAATTGTACGATAGCCATTTTTCGTTCTATTTATTGAACAAAATTGTATTAAAAAATAGCATTCCGTTAGCGGTTTTAAATCATATCAATTTAGAATTAAATACTTTAAAAGAAGATAATAATATTCGATTAAATACCGAGTTTAATCAATTGATTTCAGACAATATAAAAGATCAACCCGCACCTTTTATTTACGAGCGAATTGGGCAAAAATTCATGCATTATTTTATTGATGAAATGCAAGATACTTCGGTATTACAATGGCAAAATTTAATTCCGTTAATAGATAATGCTTTGGCGCAAGAAAACAGCAATTTATTGTTGGTTGGCGATGCCAAGCAGGCAATTTATCGTTGGCGTGGCGGTAAAGCCGAGCAGTTTATTAACTTAGGTTTTGAAAGCGAAACTACTGTAAATCCGTTTCAGATTTCTAAAGAAATAAGAGATTTAAAAACGAATTACAGAAGTTTTTCCGAGCTTATTAACTTTAACAATGCTTTTTTTCAGCATGTTTCTAATTTTTTACAGGACGAAAGCTATAAAAAACTGTTTTTTGAAGGAAATAAACAGGAAGAAAACGATAAAAAAGGCGGATTCGTTTCGCTTACGTTTTTAGAAAAAGAAGACGATAAAGCGCTTGAAAAAATAAAATTCCCAGAACAAGTTTTAACTACGATTAAAGAGGTAGAAAATGAGTTTTCGTTAAGCGAAATATGTGTTTTGGTTCGCTCTAAAAAAGATGGTATTGCGGTGGCAAATTACCTCTCGGAACATAATGTTGATATTATTTCTTCAGAAACGTTGTTGCTACAAAATAGTTCGAAAATTAATTTTATTATTAATGTATTGCAGTCGGTTTTACAGACTGAAAATGAAGAAACTAGGTTTGAATTTTTATACTTTTTATACGAATATTACAGGGTAAAAGAAGATAAGCATTCGTTTTTAAATCGGTTTGTAAAGTTAACCAATAAAGCTATTTTTACTTCGCTTCAAGAATTTGGAATTCATTTTAATATAAGTAAATTTCATCAATTACCATTTTATGAAAAAGTAGAAGAAATTGTAAGAAGTTTTCAGTTGGTAAAAACGTCCGATGCGTATATTCAGTTTTTTTTAGATGTTGTTTTAGAGCAACAAAGAAAAGGTACAAATGTGCAAGAATTTTTAGAGTATTGGCAGTTAAAAAAAGACACATTAAGCATTGTGGCTCCAAAAAAGTACCAATTGCGGTTCAGGTAATGACCATCCATAAATCCAAAGGATTAGAATTTCCTGTGGTTATTTTTCCGTACGATTTAGATATTTATTATCAAAAAAACACCAAAGTTTGGCTGAATAATTTACCAAAAGAATACGAAGAGTTTTCAGAGTTGTTACTTCCTTTAAATAAAGATTTTAGTAGCATAAACGAAACCACATTGCAAATGTATAACGTGCAAAAAGAGGCTTTAGAGCTCGATAATTTTAATTTGCTCTACGTTGCTTTAACACGTGCTGTAGAACAATTGTACGTAATTACAGGTAAAAAAACATCAGCAAAAGGAGAAGAAAACACAAATTTTTATTCAGGTATTTTTATCAGTTATTTGAAAGAAAATAGTTGTTGGAGTGATGATAAATCTACCTACATTTTTGGAAATAAAAAACGAATTAGCGTTAAAAACGAAGATAGTTTACAAGCAGAAATACAAGAAGAATTTATTTCCACACCGTGGCAAGACCATAATATTGTACTATTGGCAAATTCATCAAAACTTTGGGATACTAAACAAGGAGAAGCTATTGATTTTGGGAATTTAATACACGAAATGATGTCTAAAATCTATTCTTTTAACGATGTAAATGCTGTGGTGCATCAGTATTTTCAGCAAGGATTTATTACCAAAAATGATGAAACGAATATAAAAGACACTATTCTTAAAATAGTAAATCATACCGAACTAAAAACCTATTTTCAAGAAGAATTAATCGTTTTTAATGAACGAGAAATTGTATTCGATAATGAAATTATTATTCCAGACAGATTGATTTTTGTTAATCAAAACGAAGCAATACTTATTGATTATAAAACAGGAAAACCTTCAAAAAAATATCACCAACAATTAATAAAATACGAGCAAGTTTTAGAGGCAATGAATTTAAAAGTGGTAAAAAAACTACTCGTATATATTAATGACGAAATTTCAGTTGAGCAAGTTTAGTTAACTTTGCTTTTTAATTTAATACAACCAAATTATGTACGGAAAAATAAAACAAGAATTACAAAAAGAAATTCAAGAACTAAAAGATGCAGGTTTGTACAAATCGGAACGAATTATCACTTCTTCTCAAGATGCCGTTATAAAAATATCAACTGGTGAAGAGGTAATTAATTTTTGTGCAAATAATTATTTGGGGTTGTCAAATCATCCAGAAGTTATTCAGGCCGCAAAAGACACAATGGATACGCATGGTTTTGGTATGTCTTCTGTTCGTTTTATTTGCGGAACGCAAGATATTCATAAAGAATTAGAAAAAAAGATTGCTGATTTCTACACAACCGAAGATACCATATTATATGCCGCAGCTTTTGACGCTAATGGAGGTGTTTTTGAACCTCTATTAACAAGCGAAGATGCCATTATTTCCGATAGTTTAAATCACGCTTCAATTATTGATGGTGTTCGTTTATGTAAAGCAGCACGTTACCGTTATGAAAATAACGATATGAATTCTTTAGAAGAGCAATTAATAGAAGCGAACAAACAAAATCATCGTTTTAAAATTATTGTAACCGATGGCGTTTTTTCTATGGACGGAATTGTAGCAAAGTTAGACGAAATATGCGATTTGGCGGATAAATACGATGCCTTGGTAATGGTTGACGAGTGTCATGCAGCAGGATTTATAGGAAAAACAGGAAGAGGAACGGTAGAGTTAAAAAATGTAATGAATCGAGTTGATATTATTACAGGAACTTTAGGAAAAGCCCTCGGAGGTGCAATGGGCGGTTACACTACGGGGAAAAAAGAAATTATTGAAATATTGCGTCAACGTTCTCGTCCGTATTTATTTTCAAATTCGTTAGCTCCAGCAATTGTTGGGGCATCGTTAAAAGTATTCGATATTATCTCGAAAGATACTACACTGCGTGATACATTAGAATGGAATACAAATTATTTTCGTACCGAAATGGAAAAAGCAGGTTTTACTCTAACAGGAGCCGATGCTGCTATTGTTCCGGTTATGCTATATGATGCAAAGCTTTCTCAAACAATGGCAAATAAACTCCTTGAAAAAGGAATTTATGTAATAGGTTTCTTTTTCCCTGTTGTGCCTAAAGGGCAGGCAAGAATACGTGTTCAGTTGTCTGCTTCTCATAAAAAAGAACATTTAGATAAAGCTATAAATGCGTTCATTTCGGTTGGTAAAGAGTTGAATGTTTTATAAGAATATCATTTTTTTCACGTTTTTTTTTGTAAATAAGTTTTAACCACTTACTTTTGTTTTTTAATGATAAGAACTTTTAATTTAAATTTTTAATAATGAAAAAAATCAAATTAGCTATGTTAGCTTTGTTTGCATTAGCAATAACTAATGTAAACGCACAGGATTCTGATAATCCTTGGGTAGTAGGTTTTGGTGTTAATACTGTAGATGTAAGAGCATACACTACAAGTATTGGTACTAACCTAGAAGATTATATTGGAACAGGTGAATGGGGAGACAATACGTTGCCTTCTATTTCTAGAATTTCTGCAGAAAAGTATTTAAACAAAGGGTTTACTTTACAATTAGCAGGGTCTTTAAATAAGGTAAAAACTATTGTTACTCCAAATGATGCAGATGCGTTGTATTACTCTATTGATGCAATTGTAAAGTATGACTTAAACAATTTATTTGGTCAAACAGGATGGTTTGATCCTTATGTAGCTTTAGGGGGTGCTTACCAATCATTAGATGATAACGGAGAAGGAGTATTAGTTGGAGGTATTGGTTTTAACACTTGGTTTAATGATAACTTAGGTTTAAACTTTCAATCAGTTTATAAGCATGGTTTTGAATCTTCAGGTTATGATGTATTCCAACACTCAATTGGTTTAGCGTTTAAATTTGGAGGTAAAGATACTGATAACGATGGTATTTACGATAAAGACGATGCTTGTCCAGAAGTTGCTGGTTTAAAAGAATTTAATGGTTGTCCAGATGCTGATGGAGACGGAGTTACAGATGCTGATGATGCTTGTCCACAAGTACCTGGTTTAGCTGAGTTAAATGGTTGTCCAGATTCAGACGGAGATGGTATCGCTGATAAAGATGATGCTTGTCCTAATGAAAAAGGATCTAAAGCAATGAAAGGTTGTCCAGATTCAGACGGAGATGGTGTTGCTGATAATGTTGATAAATGTCCAAAAGAAGCTGGTCCTGCTGCAAACGGTGGATGTCCTTACAAAGATTCAGATGGAGATGGTGTAAACGATAACGTTGATAAATGTCCAAATCAAGCGGGTCCTGCATCAAATAATGGTTGTCCAAAAGATGTTATTACAAAGGATGCTGATGAGGCAATAACAGGATATGCAAAAACTATTTTATTTAATACAGGTAAAGCAACATTTAAGCCAGGTGTAGTTGCTAAATTAAATGCAATTGTTGCAATTATGAAGCAACACTCAGACGCAAACTTCCATATTGGTGGCTATACAGATAGCTCTGGTAGTGCAGCGTTAAACTTAAGCTTATCTGATAAGAGAGCAAATGCTGTAAAAGATTACTTCGTATCTAACGGTATTTCATCTTCAAGATTAACTGCTAAAGGATATGGTGAAGAAAATCCTATTGATTCTAACGCTACAAGAGAAGGTAGAGCAAATAATAGAAGAGTTGAAGTTACTGTAACAAACAGATAATAATTTCTAACTAAATTTTATAAAAAAGGTCGTCAAATTTTTGACGACCTTTTTCTTTTTCAAGCAATTAAAAATTATAAAAAAAGGTTTTTCAGTTACTGTAAAAAAAATTACCTTTGCACATTGAAAAAGCGGAGGTAAAACTCACTGAATAAAAAAATAACTTAATAGATACAATAATGTCTACAATAACAGGTAAAGTTTCTCAAATTATTGGCCCAGTAATTGATGTTGAATTTGATACAACAAAAGGTGATCTTCCAAACATTTATGATTCATTAGAAATTAATAAAGCAGATGGTTCTAAATTAATTTTAGAAGTTCAACAGCACGTTGGTGAAGATACTGTGCGTACCATTTCTATGGATGCAACAGATGGTTTGAGTAGGGGAACAGAAGTTTTAGCTACAGGAAACCCAATTCAAATGCCAATTGGTAAAGATATTTATGGAAGGTTATTTAACGTAACTGGAGATGCTATTGATGGTTTAGGTGATTTACCAAAATCAGGAGAAGATGGCTTGCCAATTCACCGTTCTGCACCAAAATTTGAAGATTTATCAGTTTCTACCGAGGTTTTATTCACAGGAATTAAAGTAATCGATTTAATTGAGCCGTATGCAAAAGGTGGTAAAATTGGATTATTTGGAGGAGCAGGAGTAGGTAAAACAGTATTAATTCAAGAATTAATTAACAATATTGCAAAAGGACACGGAGGTTTATCAGTTTTTGCAGGAGTTGGAGAAAGAACTCGTGAAGGAAATGATTTACTTCGTGAAATGTTAGAGTCTGGAATTATCAAATACGGTGATGACTTTATGCATTCTATGGAAGAAGGTGGATGGGATTTATCAAAAGTAGATAAAGCTGGAATGAGAAATTCTAAAGCAACTTTCGTTTTTGGTCAAATGAATGAGCCACCAGGAGCACGTGCACGTGTTGCTTTATCAGGTTTAACAATTGCTGAGTATTTCCGTGACGGAGCAGGAGAAGCACAAGGAAAAGATGTACTTTTCTTCGTGGATAATATTTTCCGTTTTACACAAGCGGGTTCTGAGGTTTCTGCTTTATTAGGACGTATGCCATCAGCAGTAGGATATCAACCAACATTAGCAACGGAAATGGGTGCAATGCAAGAGCGTATTACATCAACTAAAAAAGGTTCTATTACATCTGTACAAGCGGTTTACGTACCTGCGGATGACTTAACTGACCCTGCGCCAGCAACAACGTTTGCTCACTTAGATGCAACAACGGTATTGTCTCGTAAAATTGCAGAGTTGGGTATTTATCCTGCGGTAGATCCTTTAGATTCTACTTCAAGAATTTTATCAGCAGATATTTTAGGAGATGAACATTATAACTGTGCACAAAGAGTAAAAGAAATTTTACAACGATATAAAGAATTGCAAGATATTATTGCCATTTTAGGAATGGAAGAATTATCGGAAGAAGATAAATTAGTAGTACACAGAGCACGTCGTGTACAACGTTTTTTATCGCAACCGTTCCACGTAGCAGAGCAGTTTACGGGTATTCCAGGAGTTTTAGTTGATATTAAGGATACTATTAAAGGATTTAATATGATTATGGACGGTGAGTTAGACAAATATCCTGAAGCAGCATTCAACTTAAGAGGTTCTATTCAAGATGCTATTGATGCAGGAGAAAAAATGTTAGCGGAAGCCTAATTAATTAAAAAAATATGTTTTTAGAAATTGTAACACCAGAAGCAGTTTTGTTTTCTTCGAAAGTTGATTTTTTTTCAGTTCCTGGAGTAAATGGAGAGTTTCAGTTATTAAATAATCACGCCCCAATTGTATCTGTTTTAGAAGAGGGAACAGTTAAAATACACGTACATACACAAGAACATTTAGAATTAAATGAGTTGAATGGCAAATTAGTACCACATATAGACGATGATAAGGTTTTAACATTACAAATAAAATCGGGCACGTTAGAAATGATGAATAATAAAGCAATCATTTTAGCAGATTAAGTAAAAATATTAGTATAAAAAAAGCCTCAAAACGTTTACGTCTTGAGGCTTTTTTATGTTTTTATAATTTAAGAAAATTAATCTCTAGACATAAATATTTGTAAAACATACCAAAAAAGTAGCATTAAAGAAGCAAATAAGCCTAATGCAGCTGGTATATAATCTTCGGTACTAAATTTATTTACCAAATTAGAAGTTTGGTATAAAATTGAGCCTCCCGCTAGTACACACATTCCTACAGAAAACCATAAACCTAAATTAAAACCGAATAAAGAGCCTGCAATTATTAATCCTATTGCAATAAAAAATCCAACGGTTAGTCCAGCTTTTAAGAAAGAAAAATCCTTTTTAGTGATAAAAACAATTGCAGAAATTCCTACAAATAAAGCCAAGGAAACAATTGCTGCTTGTTGTATTAAATCAGTACTTCCAGTATAATTAATAGCAATGTATAAAAGCGGAACAAAAATAAATGCTTCAGCCAAAATATAAATTACATAGGCTAAATATTGTTTGTTTTTGTCGGCGGTTTTTAAAGCTGTGCTTTCTGCATAATTAGTGATAAACATAAAACCACCTAACATAACTAGCCATCGCCAACCTTGCGTCATAGACAACATAAACTCTACAACCATATTGCTTTGCAATAGCATATATTCAAAAAGGATGAATAATAAAATACCTCCAGCAACGTGAGAGTACGTTTTTTTATAGAAATCTACACGAACTTGGTCTGTAGTTTCTGCTAATAATACTTTGTTTTCAAAAGTGTTTTCCATTATTTTAAATGTATTGATTAATATGTAAATATATTATTTTTGATGATAAAAAAGAAGAAAAACTTTTTAATAACTTTTTAATTTTCAATATAATTTACAGAAACTTTATTGTAGGCAATTTTCAACTTTTCAATTACGGATGCCATTTCCTCGTTGTTTAAACTCCCAAACCCAAAACGGATGGCACACGTATTTTTATTTTGATACAATATGGTTTTTGGTAAAAATAAATCGTTTTTTTCAGCTTCTTCAGCTAGTTTTACAAGCGAAATTTTAGGATTGAACTGCAGCCAAAAAGCCAATCCACCAGAAGGAATTTTCCACTGTATGATTCCTGAAAAATGTGCTGCTAAAAGTTCCGTTAAAGAATCTCGTCTTTGTTTATAGGTTACGATGTTCTTTTTCATCAAACGATAAATTTCACCTTCATTAATTAATTCCGAAAGCATTTGTTCTTGTATTAAATCGCCTTGTTGGTCTAGTAATTGCAAATAATTTTTTCCTTCTAAAATTAAATTTTCAGGAGCTATTACAAAACCTGTTTGAAAACTTGGAAATAATGATTGCCCAAGTTTTCCTAAATAAATAACCATTCCATTTGCATCGGCACTTGACATAGGTTGTATCGCAGAACCATTGAATTGAAAATCGTAATCGTAATCGTCTTCAATAATAGCAAACTCGTATTCTTTAGCCAATTGTAATAATTTTAAACGGCGTTCGGCACTTAATGTTACCGTTGTTGGGTAATCTCTATGCGCACATATATATACGCATCTGATGCTTTTTTTTGTAAAATGTTTCTGTATGTATTCAGTGTTTAAGCCGTTTTCATCAACAGGAATTGTTATAATGGTGGCTCCTGCTTGTTGAAAAATCATATTTGCAGCGTAATTGCTTAAATTTCCAACCAATATTACATCGTTTTGTTGTATTAATAATTGCGATACAATATATAAGCTCATTTCCGTGCTACGCGTGTTTAAAATATTGCTCGGTTTTATGTGAAAATCTCGGGTTGCGTTTAAATAATTACATAAATGGGTTTGAAATATTGATGATGAAAATTCGCTGGATTTGTTCCATTTTTTTATGAGTGTTTTGCGTTTCATAACGGCACTGTACCATCTTGTAAATTGATGTGTCGGATGCAAACGTAAATCGGGTTTTCCATCGTTAATGCTGTATATAGCGGTTGTATTTTGATTTGTAGAGGCTAAGTGAAACGATTGTTGAAAAGGAAATCCTGTTGTTTTAGGATAGGCATAAACCTCATTTACTTTTTGTGAAGAAGCCTTTATTTTTGTTGATTTTTGGGCTGGTTCTAAAACAAATGTACCTTTATTGGGTATGATTTCTACCCAACCTTGCGATGCCAATTCTTCGTAAATAGCAACAGCGGTATTTCTATTAATTTTTAGCAATTCGCTTAGCACACGAGTGCCTGGTAAAACAGTTCCTTTGGTTATATAACTACGTTGTATTGCGTTTATAATTTGTTGAGCAATTTGTATATAAATAGGTTGAGGTATTGTTTTATCAATAACTATTAGCTGTTTAAAAAGAATATTTACCGGACTATTTATCATTTTAAAACTGGACTACATTAACAGTCCGGAAAGTTACGATTTTTGTAGCGTTTTAAAATCACTATTTATGAAACTTAAAATTACTTTATTAGTTGCTGTATTATTTGCTTTACAAACAGAAGCACAAATAAAAATAGATTCGTTAAAAGAAGTGATCATTACTTCTACCAGAATAGATTTACCTTTTAAAGAAAATTCGAGAACAATTACGGTAATTTCTTCTGAAGATATAAAAAATAGCGCTTCAACAAACGTTGCCGATTTGTTACAGCAATTTGCAGGAGTTGATATTAGGCGAAGAGGAACTTCTGGCGGTCAGGCAGATTTATATATTAGAGGTGGTGGTTTTGACCAAACATTGCTATTAATTGACGGATTAAAAATGGATGATGCACAAACAGGACATCACACAATGAATTCTGTACCTCCTATTGAACTTATTGAGCGTATTGAAATTATTAAAGGACCTGCCGCACGTGTTTTTGGGCAAAATGCTTTTACAGGAGCTATTAATATTGTTACCAAAAAAGAAGTGGAAAATCCGCTATCTATAAAAGCCGAAGCTGGTTCGTTTGGGCAGTTAAATGGGAATGTAACCGCAGGAATAAATCTTAAAAATTCATCTCACATTATTCATGTTGGAAGAATGATTTCCGCAGGATACCGGTATAATTCAGATTACGATAACAGCACTTTTTTTATGAAAAGCACCCTTAATAAAGCCAAAAAACCTATTGAAATGATGGCATCATTTGCCGAGCGAAATTTAGGGGCAAACGGATTTTATGCAAGACCAAGTGCAATAGACCAATTTCAAGCAATGCAAACTAGTGTTTTGGCTTTTTCAACACAGTTTAATACCGAAAATTTAGTGATAAAACCAAGAGTGTATTGGAAACGAAATCAAAACGAATATTTGTATAACAGAAAAGACCCTCAATTGTACCGAAATTTACATTTTACACACAAAATAGGAGCCGAAGTTAACGCTTCATATACTTCTAATTTGGGTGTTACAGGTTTTGGTGTTGATGTATCTAAAATTTACATAAAAAGCAATAATTTAGGAAGTCACAACCGTTTTATGGCGAGTTTATTTGTAGAACATCAATTGAAATTATTAAATGAAAAGATTGATATTACACCGGGTGTTGCCATTACGTATTTTTCAGATTTTAAATTTTACGCATTTCCAGGGATTGATGTAGGGTATAAATTAAACAATCAACTAAAAGCGTATGCAAATGTTGGTTATACGTACCGAGTGCCAACATATACCGATTTATTTTATACCGATAGTTCTACTGCCGGAAACCCAAATTTAGAAGTAGAAGAAGCCTTTGCTCAAGAAGTAGGTATTAAATATACTTCGTCAAAAATAATAGCTTCTTTAGCTGTTTACAATAGAAAAACTAAAAATTTAATCGATTTTATTCGCCCTGACGTAACCACCGAAATATACACAGCATCGAATATTACCAAAGTAAAAACAAAAGGACTTGAAGCCGATTTTAAATATTTATTCAACATAAAAAATTACCCACAAACAATAGCTATTGGGTACAATTATTTAAAAGACGATATTTTAAATCAAAATAAAGAATTGTCAAGATATTCTTTAAATACGTTAAAACACCATTTTACAACACGTTTAAGCACAAAATTGTTTAAAAATGTGAGTCAAAACATCGTTTATAAATATGCACAGCGTACCACAGGAGATGTTTATAACGTTTGGGATGCGTCTGTATCAATACATATAAAACAAGTTGATTTTACCTTTACAGCTAATAATATTTTTAATGCAAATTATATTGAAGCTGGTTTTGTACCAATGCCACCAAGCAATGTATTATTTGGTTTGCGTTATAATTTTTAACTAAAAATTGATAATTAAAACTCTTAACTTTTTCTTAACTTTGTTTTTTTAAGTTTATTGAATGAGTTTAGATTTAAAGGAGATTGATAGAGTTGCTACAATTACCAAGAAAGATTTTATTAAATACTATTTTAAGCCTCAAAAACCTGTTGTTATTGAGCGGTTTATTGAAGATTGGTCTGCGTATTCTAAATGGAATTTAGAATATATGAAAGAGGTAGCTGGTAACAAAACAGTACCTTTATATGATGACAGACCCGTAAGTTATAAAGACGGTTTTAACGAGCCTCACGCTAAAATGAAAATGAGCGAATACATAGATTTGCTAAAGCGTGAGCCTACAAAATTTCGTATTTTTTTATGGAATATTTTAAAAGAAGTTCCTGTTTTGCAAAAAGATTTTTCGAATCCTGACTTTGGAATACGCCTAATAAAAAGTTTACCAATGTTGTTTTTTGGAGGAACAAACTCGTATACTTTTATGCACTACGATATAGATTTGGCAAACATTTTTCATTTTCATTTTGAAGGGCAAAAGCAAATTATCTTATTCGACCAAAAGCAAAACAAGTACTTATATAAAATTCCACATTCGTTAATTACGCGAGAAGATATTGATTTTTCGAATCCTGATTTTGAAAAATGGCCAGCTTTGAAAAATGCGAAAGGATATATTACTAATTTAAAACACGGTGAAGTTTTATATATGCCAGAAGGTTATTGGCATTATATGCGTTATATAACGCCTGGGTTTTCAATGAGTTTGCGAGCTATTGCACGCAAACCAAAAAATTTAGGAAAAGCCCTTTATAATGTTTTTATAATGCGCTATTTTGATAATTTTATGCGAAAAATGAAAGGGCAAAAATGGATTGATTGGAAAAACGAACAAGCCATTATTAGAACCAACAAGGCAAATAATATTCGTAACTAATTTTATTGCTCTTCGGCTTTTTCGCTAGCTTTTCGCTCTAATTCTGCCTGAAATTCTTCCATAACAGGTTTTACGGTACTTTCAGGAATTTCGGCAACTTTAATATACATTAATCCGTCTACAGAATTATTAAACTTAGGGTCTACATTAAAAGCTACTAAACGCGCATTTTGTTTTACATATTTTTTAATTAGAACAGGAATTCGAAGTGCGCCTGGTTCAATTTCGTCAATTATTTTATCGAATTTTTGCATATCGGCCTCTGTAGCATCAAAAACAAAATCTTTATCGCCGTCTTTTAACTTTACTTTAAATTCTTTTTTCGGACGAATGTATTGCGCTACATACGGGTCGTAATAATGCGATTTCATAAACTCAATCATTAATGACTTAGAAAAGTCTGAAAACTGGTCGCTAATACTTACTCCACCCATTAAATATTTGTATTCAGGGTATCGTAGGGTAATATGCACAATTCCTTTCCATAATAAGAAAAGTGGCATTGGCTTTTGTTGATATTCTTTTACAATAAAGGCTCTGCCAAGTTCAATGGTTTTTTTCCATCATTGAATACAATTCTGGTTCAATTCTAAATAAAGTATGTACGTAAAAACCGTTAATGCCGTCTTTTTTAAAGATGTCTTTACCAAGCCCCATTCTGTAAGCACCTACCAAACATTTTTCTTGGTTATCCCACAAAATTAGGTGAAAGTAATACTTGTCGAATTTATCTAAATCAAGTGGGTTATTTGTGCCTTCGCCAACGTCTCTAAAAGTAATTTCTCTGGTTCTACCAATTTCGTGTAATAGATTCGGTATGTCTTTTGGGTTTGCAAAAAACACCTCGTAATTTTTACTTTCTAATAAACGGCTTCCGCCATTTCTTAAAATTTCAATTTCTTTATTAAATAAGGCAGGATTTTTTTGAGGAGCAATGCTTTTTGCTTTTTTCTTAATTTTTAAGTTTTGCGATGATAAAATTTTCTGTGAAGTTTTTTCATACGGATTTGCCAACATATACGTTTTTTTACGTATAAATTCGTGATACGCATTAATATCAGTATATTGATTTTGGTCGCTTACCGAAATAGGTTTTCCAATACGAACTTTAATGACTCTACGTTTTTGAGAAATAACTTCCGAAGGTAATTTTGCGGTTCTTAAAGTGCCACTAATTTTAGAGAGTATATAAAAAAGCCTGCTGTTTTTTGCGTGAAAATAAATAGGTATTACTGGTACATTTGCTTTTTTTATCAGTTTAATAGCACCTTCTTCCCAAGGTTTGTCAATAATTAATTTTCCGTCTTTGTAGGTAGAAACTTCACCTGCTGGGAAAATACCTAAGGGTTTCCCTTCTTGCAAATGTACTAATGCGTTTTTAATACCAGCAACACTTGATTTTGCATCCTTTTTGTTTTCAAAAGGATTTACAGGCATTATATACGGTTTTAAAGGTTCAATTCGGTGTAGTAAAAAGTTGGCAATTATTTTATAATCGGCTCTTTTTTCTATTAATAGCTTTAATAGCAAAACACCATCAATACCTCCTAAAGGATGATTTGAAACGGTAATAAATGCACCCTCATTAGGTATTCTTTTTAAATCTTCCTCTGGAATTTCAAATTCAATTTTGCAATCTTTTAAAACGTTGTTTTAAAAAATCTAAATCGGTTTTGTTTTTATTATTATTGTAAATTTTATTAATAGCAGAAATTCTTAATAGTTTCATAAGAATCCAACCTATAAAAGTACCAATAAAGCCTAGTTTTTTAAGCCCAATTACTTTTGCAATTTCTTTAGATGTAACTAAACTCATTATTACATATTTGACATAGCTACAAATATATGAAAATTACAATTACAATAGATTATTTATTACCAGTTGCGTGGTTTCTTTTGTTGTTTGTTTTAGTAAAACTGCACCGTTTTTTTCAATTTCTTTAACAGACGCTTCGTTAAAATGACGAATAGTATACAAAGTAACATTGGTATGAAATGTAATTTTAAAAGCACCTTTTAGTTCGGCATAAAACGCATCAAAATTGTTGTATTTATCTTCAATACAAACTGAAAAACTAATGGCAGAATTTTGTATTAAGTTCACTTTTAATTTATACTCGTGCAGTTTTTTGAAGATGTAACTAATATTATTTTCAACCATAAACGAAAAATCATTAGCAGAAATTGACACTAAAATTTGTTCATTTTTTACTACATAACAAGGTACGTGTGGTTTTAAAAACAACTCCACTACTAACTTTCGTTCCGTTGTTTTCTAAATTAATAAACGAACGAACATATAACGGAATTCCTTTTTGTTCTAGCGGTTGTAATGTTTTAGGATGAATAACCGAAGCACCATAAAATGCCATTTCAATAGCTTCGTTGTAGGAAATTTGTTCTAATAATTGTGTTTTATTAAACACGCGTGGGTCAGCATTTAAAACGCCGTTAACATCTTTCCAAATAGTTACGCTTTCTGCATTTAAGCAATAAGCAAAAATACCCGCGGTATAATCAGAGCCTTCTCTACCTAATGTTGTTGTGTTGTTATTGTTTCCTCCTAAAAAACCTTGTGTAATGTATAAAGTGCCTACTTGTATTTTATTTTGAATGTTGCTTTCGGTAAGCTCCCAATTTATTTTTGCATCACGGTAATTTGCATCGGTTTTTATTAATTCTCTAACGTCAATCCAATTATTTTTTAAACTTGTTTCGGTTAAATAAGCACTTACAATTTTGGTAGAAAGTAGTTCTCCGTAACTTACAATTTGGTCGTACACAAAGTTGTAGTTTGGGTTGCTGTTTGTAGCCATAAAACCACTTAATTCAGCAAAGGTCATTTCTATTTCGTTTTGTATTTGTGTTTTTTCTTGAAATAGATTATTTATAATGTTTTTATGAAAATCAACAACAAAATCAATATTCTCTTTTAAAACAGGCTTTTTGTAATAAAAGGCATCTGCAATGCTTTCAAAAGCGTTGGTCATTTTCCCCATTGCAGAAATAACAACCAATGTGTTTTCTGTACCTTGGTTTTGTAAAACGCTTGCTACGTTTTTAACTCCGTCTGCATCTTTTACTGATGCTCCTCCAAATTTAAATATTCTCATTTTTAGTTTTGTTCAATAAAATTTTTTAGGTTTTGTTCGTTCATATGTGCTATACGCCATTCCTCATAAACTTTTGCTCCTGTGTTTTCGTAAAAATTAATAGCATTTGTGTTCCAGTCTAACACTTCCCACGCTACCCGTTTGTAATTGTTATCAAAAGCGTATTTTAAAACGGCGGTGTATAATAATTTTCCAGCACCCAAACCGCGTTTGTTTTCGTTAATTATTAAATCTTCTAAATGAATTGTTTTTCCTTTCCAAGTTGAGTAACGCTCGTAAAACAAAGCCATTCCTATAATTGTGTTGTTTTCTTCGGCAACAAAGGTTTTAAACTTTGGATTTTTAGAAAAACCGTCTTTTATTAAATCGTTCACCGAAGTTATTACTTCTTTTGGCGCTTTTTCAAACAAAGCCAATTCGCAAATTAAATTGAAAACAGCTTGCATATCGGTTGCCTTTCCTTCTCTTATTAAAACACTCATTTTTTAAATTTTGCCCAAAAATAGTTCATTTAACTTCAACTTAAAAAAAATGAGAAAATTGAACACTTTACATTCATTTTGTTTACTTTTTATAACATTAATTTTAAGTTAGTGTTGTGGTTGCGTAAAAAAGTTGGCATATTTGTAAATAATTATAAGCTTATGAATAATAAAAATATGACGCTTGGCGAGTTTATTATAGATAAACAAAGCCATTTTAAATATTCATCAGGAGAACTTTCTCGATTAATAAATTCTATCCGATTGGCTGCAAAAGTGGTAAATCATGAAATTAGAAAAGCAGGTTTGGTAGATATAACAGGGGCTTCTGGAGATGTGAATATACAAGGTGAGGTACAACAAAAGTTAGACGTTTTAGCAAACGATTTGTTTAAACAAACCTTAATTAATAGAGAAATTGTTTGTGGTATTGCCAGTGAAGAAGAAGACGATTTTGTTGTTGTTGAAGGAAAAAACAAAACAAACGACAACAAATACGTTTTATTAATGGATCCATTAGACGGTTCTTCTAATATAGATGTGAACGTATCGGTAGGAACTATTTTTTCTATTTATAGAAGAATTTCTCCAGCAGGAACACCCGTAACTAAAGAAGATTTTTTACAAAAAGGAAGCGAGCAAGTTGCGGCGGGTTATGTGTCATATGGAACATCTACTATGTTGGTTTTTACAACAGGTAATGGTGTAAATGGCTTTACTTTAAATCCTGCAATTGGTACATTTTATTTATCGCATCCAAATATGAAATATGCTGAAGATGGTAGAATTTACTCGGTTAGTGAAGGGTATTTTACGCATTTTCAAGAAGGAATGAAGCGGTTTTTAATTCATTGTAAAGAGCTAAATGTGGCAGATAATCGCCCATATACAGCGCGTTATATAGGTTCTTTGGTTTCCGATTTTCATAGAAATATGCTAAAAGGCGGCGTTTATATTTATCCAGCAACAGCAATTGATCCGAAGGGAAAATTACGATTGCTGTACGAATGTAACCCAATGGCATTTCTTTGTGAGCAAGCAGGTGGTAAAGCTTCTGACGGATTTACAAGAATTTTAGACATAAAACCAACCGAACTTCATCAACGTGTTCCGTTTTACTGCGGAAGTAAAAACATGGTTTTAAAGGCGGAAGAATTTATGGCTACCTTTTCTGCTGAATGCAAACCAACGTATTTATAATAACTTTTGTTTATATTAAAATAAATTTTCAGTAAAGAAAACAGTTGTTTGCCTTATTTTTTTAAACTAAATTTACCACTCAATTTAAATAATTATTAAAAAAAAGAATTATGACTTTTGAATTACCAGAATTAGGATACGCTTACAATGCTTTAGAACCAAATATTGATGCAAGAACTATGGAAATTCACCATACAAAGCATCATGGCGGATATACAGCAAAGTTAAATGCTGCAATTGTAGGAACTGATTTAGAAAAAAAATCTATTGAAGACATTTTAACAAATTTAGATATGAATAACGCAGCTGTTAGAAATAATGGGGGCGGATTTTATAATCACTCATTATTTTGGAAAGTAATGAATCCGGAAAATAAAGGAGTTTTATCAGGAAAATTAAAAAGTGCTATTGAAACAAAATTTGGTTCAGTAGACGCTTTTAAAGAAGCATTTTCTAATGCTGCTGCTGCACAATTTGGCTCAGGTTGGGCGTGGTTATGTGTAAAAAAGAACGGAGAATTAGAAGTATGTTCAACGCCTAACCAAGACAATCCATTAATGCCAGGTGTTTCTTGTGGAGGAACGCCTATTTTAGGAATAGATGTTTGGGAACATGCTTACTACTTAAATTATCAAAACCGTAGACCAGATTATATTGAAGCCTTTTTTAATGTAGTTAACTGGAACGAGGTTGAGCGTCGTTACAACAAAGCAAAATAAATAATTGTAGTATAAAATAAACTATAAAAAAACCGAAGCTTTTGGCTTCGGTTTTTTTATGAATAAGAGTTTTTACACCAATTTTTTAATTGCCATAATGGTTCCTAAATGAATGCCTTCGTGTAAATTGTTAAAAGCAATAGCCTTATTTATAGAGTTTAAAACATATCCTGTACTGGTTTTGTATTCAGTATAGTTTTCAAAAATACTTGCGTTATAGTCTTCCTCTAACGTTTCAGGTAATCCAATTAGTAATTCTTTTAATTCATCAAATTCGCTTTCAGTAAAGGTTATGGTGGGTATGGTCCCTTTTTTATGGGTTTCAATTAATTCTTCTGGGCAGAGGCAGTTTAAATTACTTAATTTGTAATGCAATAATTGCTGCGTTACAATTAAGTGCCCTACGTTCCAAGCAATATTATTTTTAAATCCGTTAGGAATTTTGTGTAACTGCTCTAAAGTTAGTCCGTTAATTGTTTTTAAAACGAATTCTCTCGACTTTTTTAAAATATCAAACTCCGTCTTCATTTTTTATCTTTAAATTAGCCTCAAATATACAGATAAATACAATGAAAAAAGTATACTTTTTACAAACGTGCGATACTTGTAGAAGAATTTTAAAAGAAGTAAACATTACTGGTTTTGAAAAGCAGGAAATAAAAGCAAACCCTGTAACGGCTACTCAATTAGAAGAAATGTATTCGTTTACCAAAAGTTACGAAGCCCTATTTAATAAACGGGCAAAGCTTTATAAATCGATGGATTTAAAAAATCAAACTCTTACAGAAAAAGATTATCAGCAATATATTTTAAACGAATATACTTTTTTAAAAACGCCCAGTTTTTATTGTAGAAAATGAAATTTTTATTGGTAACAGCAAAAAAGTTATTGATGCTTTAAAGCAAAAGTTACATTAGATGAATACAAGAACACTTGCACTTATTGCAGTTTCAATAGCAACCATTATTTACGGTGTAACCTTTACAATTGCTAAAGAAGTAATGCCTTTGTATATAAAACCATTTGGGTTTATATTGCTTCGTGTAGCTGGGGCTACTTCCATTTTTTGGTTATTAGGGCTTTTTATTAAAGAAAAAACGATTGATAAAAAAGACTTTAAAAACATTGCCATAGCTGCTTTTTTTGGAGTAGGTTTAAATATGCTTACTTTTTTTAAAGGTTTAAGTTATACAACCCCAATTAGTGCATCAGTAATGATGCTTATGTCGCCTATTTTGGTATTAATTTTTGCCAGTTTTTTATTGAAAGAAAAGCTACAATTAAAGAAAATTATAGGTGTAATTATAGGATTAATTGGGGCAATAATTTTAATTGTTTATGGCAATACTGCTACTACTGAAGGAGGGAAAAATGTAATGTTAGGCAATTTTTTGGTTTTTATAAATGCCGCTTCTTATGGTGTTTACTTGGTAGTTGCTAAAAAACTGATAGAAAAATACAATCCTATTTTATTTGTAAAATGGTTGTATTTGTTTGGTTTATTGTATGTTTTGCCTTTTGGATTTAGTGAGTTTATAGAAATACAATGGCAAAATATGCCTACTAATATTTATTTAAAAGCAGGTTTTGTGGTTTTATTTACTACCTGCGTAACGTATTTATTTAATTTGTTTGGACTTTCAAAATTAAAACCAACAACGGTAAGTGTTTTTATTTACTTACAGCCTGTAATTGCTTCAATTTACGCTTTAATTGTTGGGAGTGATCGTTTTAATTCAATTAAAATTTTAGCAACGTTATTAATTTTTTTAGGCGTTTTTTTAGTTACAAAGCAAACACAAAAGGCAGTGAAATAATTCTGTATCTTTGTATTTTGCGTTAAAACGAAACTATGATACAATCAATGACAGGTTATGGTAAATCTGTATTACACTTACCAACTAAAAAAATTACAATTGAAATTAAATCGTTAAACAGTAAAAATCTCGATTTAAACGTGCGAATTCCATCGCATTATAAAGAAAAAGAACTAGTCGTTCGTAAAAAATTAGCTACAAGCTTGGTAAGAGGTAAAATAGATTTTTCTATTTACGCAGAAACAACGGGCGAAGAAACATCAACTGTTATAAATAATGCCGTTGTACAAGGGTATATTAATCAGTTAAAAAATATTACGGATGCTGACAATATTGAGCTATTAAAAATGGCAGTTCGTATGCCCGACGCCCTAAAAACGGAACGTGAAGAGTTAGACGAAAATGAGTGGAATTTAATTGATAAAAATATTAATGAAGCCATTAATAACGCCATACAATACAGAATTGACGAGGCCATTTCTTTAGAAGAAGATTTTAAAGAAAGAATAACAAATATTAAAAAGGCTTTAGAAGAAATTAAAGAATTAGATGCCGAAAGAATAGAAAATGTAAAAGCTCGATTGCAAAAAGCATTAACCGATTTAAAAACCGAAGTTGATGAAAATAGGTTTGAACAAGAACTCATTTATTATTTAGAAAAACTAGATATAAATGAAGAAAAGGTTCGTTTAGAAAATCATTTAAATTATTTTTTACAAGAGTTAAACGGAGCCGATTCAAACGGAAAAAAATTAGGCTTCATTATACAAGAAATAGGTAGAGAAATAAACACAACAGGTTCTAAAGCAAATTTTACACCAATACAAAAGCTAGTCATTCAAATGAAAGACGAGCTAGAAAAAATTAAAGAACAAATTTTAAACGTACTGTAAAATAAGTTTTATGGAAACAGATTTTAAAGGCAAATTATTCGTTTTTTCAGCACCTTCAGGTAGTGGAAAAACAACCATTGTTCGTCATTTATTACAGCAAAAAAACTTGAATTTAGCGTTTTCTATTTCGGCAACTTCCAGAGAACCTAGAGAAGGCGAAAAACACGGAGAAGATTATTATTTTATTTCACTAAAAGAGTTTAAAAATAAAATAAGAGCAGAAGAATTTTTAGAGTGGGAAGAAGTGTACCGAGATAATTTTTACGGAACCTTAAAAACCGAAGTTGAGCGTATTTGGGCACAAAAAAAGCACGTTGTTTTTGATATTGATGTTGTGGGCGGTTTGCGAATTAAAAAAAAGTTTCCAACCCAAACATTAGCCATTTTTATAAAACCACCTAGCGTGGACGAACTAAAAAAACGTTTAAAAAAACGAAAAACCGAAAGTGAAGACAAAATAAATATGCGCATTGCAAAGGCATCGGTAGAAATGGCAACGGCTTCAAAATTCGATGAAATTATTGTAAATTCCAATTTAGAAATTGCGCTAAAAGAAGCCGAAAACTTAGTAGGTAATTTTTTAAAAACCAACGCGTAAAAAGTGATATGGTAAAAAATATTGGCTTATACTTTGGCTCTTTTAATCCCATTCATATTGGGCATTTAATTATTGCCAACCACATAGTTGAAAATTCTGATTTAGATGAAATTTGGATGGTTGTAACGCCACACAATCCTTTTAAGAAAAAAAGCACTTTGTTGGCAGATCATCATCGGTTAGAACTTGTTTTTTTAGCAACCGAAAATTATGCAAAAATACATCCGTCCGATATAGAATTTAACTTACCGCAACCCAATTATACAATAAATACCTTAACGCATATTTCCGATAAATTTCCGCAGCATAATTTTAGTTTAATAATGGGCGAAGACAACTTAAAAGGACTACATAAATGGGAAAATTATGAAGCCATTTTAGAATATCATCACATTTACGTGTATCCAAGAGCTTCCGAAGGAAAAGCAGCAACACAATTCAATAATCACTCAAAAATTCATAGAGTTGATGCACCAATTATTGAAATTTCTTCAACAATGATTCGCAACGGAATTAAAAATAATAAAAATATTATGCCATTACTTCCGTTAAATGTTTGGAAGTATATTGATGAGATGAATTTTTATAGAAAGTAACCCCCACGTTCTGCATTAAAAATTGTCCTCAAATTAAAGTTCCAAAGCTTAGTAACTTAAAACTTGTTGCTTTTAATTTAACATCAGAAATATATGTCAATTAATACTAAATTACAGTTTTTTTTAGATGTTTTGGAGGTACTGTTTAGTACAAAGATATATAAATGAAATTACGGTAAATTCAATTGCATTTGAATTCTTTTGGAATTACTAGCTTTGGGGTAAATCAAAAATTATTGTATATTTAGTCCGTAATCAACCATATACAAAACTAAATCAATTCAAGTAAAAAAAGAATGTAATGGCAGGAAAACCAGCAGTAACCGTAGGCAGCAATCATGTTTGCCCTATGTGTAGTGGTACAACACCACACGTTGGCGGCCCAGTAGCTCAAGGCTCGCCTAATGTTTTTATAAACGGTAAACCAGTGGCTCGAATGGGCGATATGTGCACCTGCATAGGTCCACCAGATGTAATAGCACAAGGAAACCCCACCGTTTTAGTTAACGGTATGCCTATTGCAACCGTGGGCGACATAACCGCACATGGCGGTGTAATAATATCTGGCGAAGCCAATGTACTTATAGGCAGTGCCACGCCAGAGGCACCCAAGGCAGCATTACCTAAAGAGTTTATTCCGTTTCCAAAAATTACAATTGCCGATAGAGTAAAAGCCGTAGTAGTAGGGCAAGGTAAAAACCTAAAAGAAGCAGAAGAAAAACAAGAAGAAGCTAAAAAACATGGCTATTTAATAGATGTAGACTTTAGTGCGTAAATGTAAAGCAAAATGAAAGTAGAATACCCTATAGTTCCTTACGGTAGTAACCCTACTGAAAAGCAAAAAGAAGAAACCATAGCCCGCTATTATGGGCATGGTAACAGGGCAGGCTTTTTTCCACTAGGTAAAAACAACACTTGGCATGGAGGTATACATATAGAAGACTTTGGAACAAAAATTAGAGCCATTGCCGATGGGCGTATTATTGCTTATAGAATTCCCGAAGATTACCTACTAGAAGAAGAAGGCAAAACCCCAAAATACTCTAATGGTTTTATTTTAATACAACATAACTTTGAAACTCCCGAGAAAATAAAATTCCATTTCTATAGCTTGTATATGCACCTACAACCTAAAGTAGAAATGGAAAAAAGCACCAATGGCGAAAACATACCAGACTTTTATGCAAAATATACCGTAAAAGCAAATAAAGACACAAAACCAATTGGGCTAAAAGTTAGGCAATATTGCGAAAGCGATACCACAAAATCTAAAGAGACAAAATTTATAGCTAAAGGAGGGTTAATAAAAAAAGATAAAACCACCGTTGCACCAGAAGGACACTGGATGGTAGGTAATAAAAGTTATGTATTTTGTAATATTAATGGCGAAATTTTAATAGCTTTAAAGTCGTGGTTAAAAGATTATGACGATAACCATTACCAAATACACCACATAAATGCAAAAGACACCAATACTATAGATGCCAATGCCCCTAAAGGCACCATGTTATTTAATGCCATAAATGGCGAATACATAGGTATGGAATGTAAAGATACAGTACTAGAAATAGAAACAACAAAAGACAAAAACTGGTACAAAATAAAAGGCAGGAACGCCTTTGTTTTAGCAGCCGATTGCACAACAAAAACAAATAAAATAAAAGACGATGTAAAGTTTAACACCATAGAAAATGTAGATGTACCAGTACAAGCAGGGCAAGTAATAGGTGTACCAAGCAAGTACGAAGCAAAAGACCGAAAAAACTACACAACCGTACATTTAGAAGTATTTACAGACCACGCCAACCTAACCAAGTTTATAAATAACACAACCGATAAAGACCGCACCACTTACGAGGTAGCAAAAGATAAAATACTACAAGTAGCCAAGCCCTGTAACTTTTTAAAAAAAGACACCAAAGTAAAAATATACCAAACCAAAGGCAATTTTACACAAATAGGGTTTGAGGATGTTAGCTGTACTACCAAGCGTAGTAATTTAGAGTACCACTCTAATCATTACACTATTAAAACAGAGTTTTTTAAGGAAATAAACTCTTTACTAAATAATATTCTACCAGATAATAGCGCAAAACTATACCACAAGAAAACAATAGGAGACGATAGAGAAATAATTTATAAAGTAGAAAATGCAGGTAAAAAATACTGGGTAAAAGCCACCCAAGTAACAGGCAATGCTAACAATTGGATAAGCTTAGCCGCCGATATTACAGCAGTGTACACAAACGAGCCTAGCGAAACCACCCGAGATGTAACAGTAGCCAAAACTACTAAGGTAAGCAAAACAAGCACCACAAAAGACAACCAAAATGTAGAGTGGTGGCACATAAAAGCAAAAGAGCAACAAGGCTGGATAAAAAAGAGCGAGCTTACCGAAAAAAACCCGTATAACTGGGCAGATTATGGCTGGAAAATACTAGAAAACACCGGCAACCAATACTTTTATATGTTTGGCGAGTTTGTAGAAAACAGCGAGCCCCACGAGTTTGTAAAACAAATATGGGGACATTGCAGATGATAATAAAGATAAAATATTATCTAACCTAGAGCTGCAAAAAGCTATGCGAGATAAAGAGAAGCTAAACAACATAAGCAAGCTTATTTGCAAGCACGAAAACGAGTGGAACACTTTTAAAAACATAAGTGCTTTTGAAACAGAACTTAAAGCAGTACACAAAAAAGGAATAGAGCAAGAAGAAGATGCCGATAAAAAACAAGAACTAGAAGAGCAACGCGACAACAAAATAAAAGTATTAAAAAACAAAATAGAAAACCTGTGCTTTTGGGATAAAATAAAAACAGGCGATATTGTACCAGTTGCTACACGAAAAAAAGAATACATAAACAAGCATAAATCTAACCGCATTAGTATGCTTCCCGAAGGCGAAAGTGAAGAAGAAATAGCACTAGGCAAAAAATTTGATGAATTAGAGGCTAAACGAGTTCCTCGTGCTTTTCCTACAAGTTCTAATGTGTATCATTTTCACCCTATTGCTTTTGTTGAGCAGATGAAGATGATTGTTGAGAATGGGAATGATTTTACACCTGTTAACAATCCTCAAATTACGATTTTCACGAAATCTGGCAGGGATGATTTGCACAATTCTGCTTTCGGAGGGCATAGAGGAAAACCTCATAATGGGTTGGATATTTTCACACCATATAGAACAGAATTAAAAGCCTGTATGGATGGGGTTGTTGTTTATACTGGCTCTATGACTGGTTATGGAAAAACAATTGTTATTAAAGTAGATAAAGCTAAACTTGAATCTTATAGGAAAGAGTATACTTTAAAATATGATAAAGAAGAAGTAGAAGGAGGTTCTTATATGTCAGGTGCTAATAGATATTTATTGTATGCTCACTTAGATTCCTATAGTGTGAAACTTAATCAAGAAGTAAAGAAAGGAGATCCAGTTGCATTATCTGGAGTAACAGGTTATGCTGAAGGTACTCATGGCCCTCATTTGCACTTTGAAATATCTTCTAAAAAACTACCTAGTAAAGGAGACAATTATAAATACAGAACAAATCCTTTAAATTATATCACACTTATTAAAGAAGATAAAGAATATCAACGAAAATATAGAAAAGAAACATATACAAAAAAAATAAAAATCACCAATGAAGCTTAAATCACTATTAATATTTATTACGAGTTTACTATTAATTTCTTGTAAAGAATTACCAAAAAAGAATGATGGTGTTCAAGAAAAAGTTTCTGAACAACAGTTAGAGCCTACCTTTATACAAAAAAAAAGTTGTAAAAATTTCTCTTTTGTAAAATGGGAAAAAATTAAAACTGACAGAGAAAATAGTCTTATTTTATATGAGATACCTAATTATAAAATTAAAATGAAAAGATTTCTAAATGAAGAAAAAAATACAGCTGGCGAAATATTAATAATTAATAATAAACAAGTTGATACAATTAAAAATGAATTTTCTCATAAACCTTTTGTTTATACTTGTAGTTATGTAAATCAAATAATACTTTTTATTGAAGAGTCTGATGAAGAAGGTTCTTTTGCTTATAGAGTTTACAACAATTTAAATGAGAAATTTGTTTATTCAGGAACACTTAACATTGCTCCTAATGAGGATGTTGTTGCATTAAAAGATTTTATTGAGCTAGAAAAAGTAGATAACAAGATAAAAATTAATTTATTAAAAGATTCATATTTTGACTCAAGAGAAGGTAAAATCCAAGAAAGTAAAAGTTTTAAAGGAGAAATAATAATCGAATCTGGTAAATTAAATTTAAAAAGAATAACAGATAACAACAACGCGATAACAAAATAAAAGTATTAAAAAACAAAATAGAAAACCTGTGCTTTTGGGATAAAATAAAAACAGGCGACATTGTGCCAGTTGCTACACGTAAAAAAGAGTACGTAGACAAGCATAAATCTAAACGCACTAGTATGCTCCCCGAAGGTACAAGTGAAGAAGAAATAGCACTAGGTAAAAAATTTGATGAGCTAGAAGCAAAGCGTGTTCCTCGTGCTTTTCCTACAAGTTCTAATGTATATCATTTTCACCCCATTGCTTTTGTTGAGCAGATGAAGATGGTTTGTGAACCTACCACTCCGCCTTGGATGGAAATAGCTTTTAAAGAATTTGAAACTTATAAAGGAGTAAGACAAACAGAATCACCTTTAAAAGAAAGAATATACGAGTATTTTGATTCAAGTAGTTTACCTTCTGGAACTAATAAAACTAATTGGTGTGCTGCCTATATAAATTGGTGTTTTGAACAAACTAATAAAAAGTTTTGGTTAGTAAAACCAAAAAACTATGTTTTAAACTCAAATCAAGAGCTACCTATAATATCACCTGACGGAAAAGAATTAGGTTATAATGACACACATAATTAATTATAAAAATGAATAGAAATATTAATTAAACTACTATTAATTATTCTCTTTTTATTTACAATAATTTCCTGTAAAGAGAATAAAGAAGAAACAAAAAACAATAATACTTCTGATTTAGAATTAAAACATGAAGTTAAAAAGCAAGAAAATATAAAAACAAAACCTCTAAATGATAAAGAGTTAAAAGAGGTTTTAAAAAGACAACTAGAAAAAGGAAAATCAGCTTTATATGATAATTCTTTCGATATAGAAAACTATAAGTATAGTGAAAAAGATTTAGATGTTATTTTACCTTTTTTAAAGATTAAATTAATTGATTATAAGACTCCTACAAACATTGTTTTTGAAAAAAAAGTAGAAGAAATATTTGGAAGAACTATTGATTTTAATAATAAATCAAAGTATGTGTACATAAGTTTTACAGATAAATTTGACCGCATCAAAAAATTTAATAGAAACGATAATTCAATTGAAATAAAGCCTTTTGGTATGTTTATAATTAAAGATGGAAACTATATTACACCTCTTTATGCTATACCTGAAATTATAGATTATAAAAAGGATTATCCTAAAATATATGAGTTTGAAAAAAAAATAAGTATTAATCAAAAGAATGAAGATGGTGATTTAATAAAAATTTACAAGTGGAGTGAAGATGAAGAAAATGATACTTTTAAGAATTTAAAAACATTTGTAGCAAGAAATAAGTGTCTTTTTAATAATGATAATAGTCAGTTAGATTGGCTATTAGAAAATGATGAGGAATTTATGGAAGCATTAATAAAAACTTATAATTATTCTATAAATCAAAAACATAGTGATTGGTATTCTAAAAGAAATTAATATAAAAGAAGATGCCTATAAAAAACAAGAACTAGAAGAGCAACGCGACAACAAAATAAAAGTATTAAAAAACAAAATAGAAAACCTGTGCTTTTGGGATAAAATACAAATAGGCGATATTGTACCAGTTGCTACACGAAAAAAAGAATACATAAACATGTAGAAAAATTAAAAGCAAACACCCATGAGTTTTTAGATAAAATATCGGAAAGTATGAAAGATTTAAAAAAATTCTATGAAAAAGCAAAAGAAATGGAAAAAGATTTAGAAATATCAGACAGTATAAATAAATCTATTGATTATATTAAACAAACCTTTAAATTTTAATGAAAAAAATAATACTATACACACTACTTTTGGGGTTTTTAACCCAATGTAAAGGACAAGAAAAAACAACAAAACCAATAACAATGCAAACCGGAATAGAGCAGTTTAATAAGCAAGCGCACAGGCTAGAGTTTAGAGAGGACAAATTATTTTATAATAACACTCATGTAAAGCTAGACCAAAACATGGCGTATTACGATAGTATTTTTGGGAAAGATTATTCTATAAATATAAATGATATAGTAGTTTATAATACATTACCAATATCCATGAATAAAGGGATTGACGACCAGGTAGATAATATTCGCATTGAATTATATTACTACAACCAAAAAATGCTTAATCATAAGTCCGATAACGAAACTTGGGGGTTTCCGCCTAAAATATTAGATACTGATTATATTTTAATAGATGGTGTTCCGCTAAATAAAGATACCGATATAGAAGCATTTAATGATAAGCTTATAGATGCTAATAAAAAAACCTTTTAAAAACAGATTTAAAGGAGCAAATTCTGTAAATAGAGGGGCTATTGGGGCAAAAAGTATATATATATATATATATATATGGGAGAATTAACTGCATTAGCATTTGTTTCGTATAGTGATGGTGCTATAACCTCAGATTAAAAAAGATTTTAAAAAATGTTAAAATAAATATGAACGCTATTAAAATACTATTAATCTTTTGTTTTGTCTCTTGTGGATTAAAGAAAGAAAAATCTTTATCCCCAAAAGACTATCTAGATGTTATAACAACTAATATGATAGAAACATTTAATGATGATACAATGACAAGTTTAATGATGGGAATAGACTATTCTAAGTCGTCATTTAATACCGTAAAAGCTAAAATAGAGAAAAGTTTAAAAAACATAGAATCCTTACAAGCTATAGACAATGATTTTAGTTTAAAAGCTACCAGTATTGAAATTTTAGACTTACTTAATGATTTTGTTAAAAAAACAGAATTGACAATTAAAGAAACAGAAGCTATTGATATAAAGAATAGCCTTAGTGGTGATGAAATAAACCAGAATATTGATGATTTAAAAGATGTATTTGAGACAGCAGAAGTTCAAATTGAAAAATTTTTATTATTAGAGAAAAAAAATGAAGATTTGAATAAAAAAATCCTAGAGTATTGTCTGTTTTATAAACTAGAAACACCAGAGCATATTAAAGCAATGAAAATAGATGTTATTACAATGTAATGTACAGGGTAGGTTTTTTCCACTAGGTAAAAAAAACTTGGCATGGGGTATACATATAGAAAATTTTGGAACAAAAGTTAGAGTCATTGCCGATGGGTGTATTATTGCCTACCGTATTAACGAAGATTACTTACTAGAAGAAGAAAGCAAAACCCCAAAATACTCTAATGGTTTTATTCTTATTCAGCATAACTTTGAAACTCCCGAAAAAATAAAATTCCATTTCTATAGCCTGTATATGCATCTACAACCTAAACTAGAAATGGAAAAAAGCACCAATGGCGAAAACATAAAATACATTGTACAAGCAAATAAAGATGGAAAACCAATACAGTATAAACCGAAATAGAACAATTTAATAAGCAAGCTCACGGGCTAGAGTTTAGAGAGGACAAATTATTTTATAATAACACCCATATAAAGCTAGACCAAAACATAGCATATTACGATAGTATTTTTGGAAAAGATTATTTAGCTTAAATGTACAATGGGTAAAAAGTAAACTTAAAATGCTAATGTTTCGTTATAATTTACGTGTATAAAATAATAATTAGGTTCTTAATTCTTATTTTTACAAAAAGTTATTCGTTTATTTTGAGAAAAAAGGAAAAAACAAAAAAAATTAAACAAAAGTTAACCGATAAATATCGGTTAGTAATTCTTAGCGAAAACACTTTTGAAGAACGATTTTCATTAAAACTATCGCGTTTAAATGTGTTTGTGTTAACGGGGTTGTTTTCTATTTTTTTAATTGCATTAACCATTTTTTTAATAGCGTTTTCTCCTTTAAAAGAATACATACCAGGTTATTCTTCTACCACATTAAAGAGAAAAGCTACTAAATTGGTTTATCAAACCGATTCTTTACAGCAAAAATTAGTGGTATTAGAAAATTATATAGCGGCTTTAAAACCCGTATTAACAGGTGAAATTTCTAGCTTGGAGGTTAGTTACGATTCGGTTTACGAAAGCACTAGAAAAGAAGCTATTGACGAGTCGAAATTAAACGCAACCAAGCAAGATTCTCTTTTTAGGGAAAAAGTAGAAAGCGAAAATCGTTTTCAATTAGTAAACAATGCGAATAGAGTAAAAACGGTTTTTTTTGCACCAATTTCAGGAAATACAACGCAAAGCTTTAGTTCAGAAGATAAACATTTCGCTATTGATATTGCTGCAAAAACAGGAACTCCAGTAAAAGCCATTGCAGACGGAACTGTAATTTTAGCAGAATGGACTGCGGATACTGGCTATGTTTTAACCATTCAACACGCAAATAATTACATTTCGGTATACAAACACAACGGAACGTTGTTAAAGCAACAAGGCGAATTTGTAAAATCGGGCGAAGTAATTTCAAGTGTTGGTTCTACGGGCGAGCTAACCACAGGAACACATTTGCATTTCGAATTATGGAATAATGGGTATCCAGTAAATCCTACCAATTATATAGATTTTCAATAAATGAGTATAAAATCTTTTTTTGCCATTCCGTTTGCTAATAGTGCAACCAAAAAAGTGTTTAAATGGGCTAACAACCCTTATAAAACACAAGATAAGGTTTTTGAAAATTTAATTTCAAAAGCAAAAAATACTGCTTTTGGGAAAGACCATAATTTTAATGAAATAAAATCGTATTCAGATTTTAGAAAACATGTAAAAGTTACCGATTATGAAGGGCTGCGTAGTTATATTGATAGAATTGTAGCTGGCGAAAAAGATGTTTTATGGCAAGGAAAACCCATTTATTTTGCCAAAACATCGGGCACAACATCTGGAGCAAAATACATACCCATTACTAAAGATTCTATGCCAACGCACATAGAAGCCGCCCGAAATGCACTGTTATTTTACATTGCTGAAAAAAAGGATGCTAGTTTTGTAAACGGAAAAATGATTTTTTTACAAGGAAGCCCTGTTTTGGAAGATAAAAACGGAATTAAATTAGGCAGGTTAAGCGGAATTGTGGCACATTATGTTCCTAAATATTTACTGAAAAATAGGTTGCCAAGTTTTAAAACGAATTGTATTGAAGATTGGGACACCAAAGTAAACGCCATTGTAGAGGAAACCATTAATGAAAATATGACTGTTATTAGTGGCATACCTTCTTGGGTACAAATGTATTTTGAAAAACTAATTGAAAAAACAGGAAAAACAATTGCTGAAATATTTCCAAACTTCAATTTCTTTATTTATGGAGGTGTAAATTTTGAGCCTTATAAGAATAAATTTGAAACCTTAATTGGCAAAAAAATGGATTATATAGAATTGTATCCTGCATCTGAAGGATTTATTGCGTATCAAGATTCGCAAACTGAAAAAGGAATGTTACTGCAATTAAATTCAGGTATTTTTTATGAGTTTATTCCTGCAAACGAGTTTTTTAACGAAAATCCAACAAGAATTTGCCTAAAAGATGTACAATTGGGTGTAAATTATGTAATTATATTAAACACAAATGCAGGACTTTGGGGTTATAATATTGGCGATACCGTTGAATTTACTTCTATAAAACCACACAGAATTAAAGTTACGGGTAGAATAAAACATTTTATTTCTGCCTTTGGTGAGCATGTAATAGGAAAAGAAGTTGAAAAAGCCTTAAACAGTGCCATTGTAAACACAAATGTAACTGTTAGCGAGTTTACGGTAGCACCACAAGTAAACCCAGAAAATGGATTGCCATACCATGAATGGTTTATAGAATTTGAAACCGAACCTGAAAATTTAGATGATTTTTCTTTACAAATTGATGCCTCAATGCAGTTGCAAAATATTTATTATAAAGATTTAATTGAAGGGAAAATTTTACGTCCTTTAGTTGTTAGAAAAGTAAAAAAAGGAGGATTTCACCAGTATATGAAGTCTATTGGTAAGTTTGGAGGGCAAAATAAAATTCCGCAATTATCAGACAATCGAAAAATTGCCGATGTGTTACAACAATATATTAAATAAAAAATCCCTAAGCCTTTCAACTTAGGGATTTTTAAAAGTTTATTTCTTACTTCTTTAATAAATCTCTTATTTCAGATAGCAATTCTTCTTGAGTAGGTCCTGCTGGTGCTTCTTCTTCTTTCTTTTTAAATTTATTTACACCTTTTACAATCATAAACATTACAAAGGCTACAATAATAAAATCTATAACATTTGTTATAAATTCTCCGTAAGTAATGGCTACTTCTCCAGAAATTGCGCCAGTAGCATCTGCAATACTTTCTTTTAAAACATATTTTAAATCTTTAAAATCTGCATTAAAAATAAGTCCTATTATTGGAGAAACAATTCCTCCTGTAAATGAAGCTACCACTTTGTTGAAAGCAGCACCCATAACAAAACCAACTGCAATGTCTACTAAATTGCCCTTCATTGCAAAGGCTTTAAATTCTTTAAGCATTCCCATTAAAAATAATTTTTAAGTTTATAATTTTTCCCAAATTTAACACTTTTTTATTGCTTTACAATTCTTTTTACACGTCTAGAAATTCCTGTAAGTATTTCATACGGTATGGTTTCGGCTTTATATGCCATGTAGTTTATAATTTCTTGATGATTAAAAACAATCGCTTCATCGCCCTCTTTGCAGTCAATATTTGTAACATCAACCATTAACATATCCATACACACATTGCCAATAATTGGAGCTTTTTGGTTGTTAATAATTAAAAATCCTTGTTCGTTTCCTAATCTTCTTGAAATTCCGTCTGCATGCCCAATAGGTATGGTGGCACTTTTGGTAACTTTTTTAGCCACAAATGCTCGATTATAGCCTACCGTTTCACCAGGTTGAATTAAATGAATTTGAGAAATAATAGATTTTAACGTAACTACATTTTTTAATAGTGCCGTTATTTCTGGATGATTGCCAAAACCATATAGTCCAACACCTAACCGAACCATATCAAATTGTGCTTTTGGGTAATTTATAACGCCCGATGTGTTTAAAATATGAATCATTGGTTCATATTTTAAATGCTTATAAATTTGCTGAACCATATAGGCAAAATTGTTAATTTGCCCTATGGTAAATTCTTGTTCATTTACATCTTCACTGGCGGCTAAATGCGAAAAAATAGATTGTACTTTAACGTTATTTGACGCTTTTAATTCGGTTAATAAAGCAGGTATTTCAGTATGCCAAAAGCCAATTCGGTTTAAACCTGTGTTTAATTTTATATGAATTGGATAATTCATTAAAGGAGTTTCATTGGCTAGTTTTAAAAAAGCCTCTAATATTTTAAAGTTGTATAAATTAGGCTCTAATTGATGTTCTACAATACTTTTTAAGCTTTGTATTTGAGGGTGTAACACTAAAATAGGCGTTTTTATACCTTCGTTACGCAATTCAATTCCTTCATTTGCGTAGGCTACTGCAAAATAATCAACTTCGTTTTCAATAATTTTAGCAACTTCAACAGCATCACTACCATAACCAAATGCTTTTACAACAACCATTACTTTGGTTGTTTTTGCTAGTTTTTGTTTAAAATAATTTAGGTTGTATTTAATTGCATTTGCATCAATTTCTAATACAGTTACGTGGTTATTCATTATTATTGTTCTTTTTTTTGATGCCCTTGTTTTTCTTTTTGTTGTTTTTGCAACGCTTTGTAATAGGCAGCTCTACTTAGGGGTTCGTATTCTTCAACCTCGCCCAGTAGAACTAGGTTGTCGTTTTGTTTTTTTCGAAAGCTGTAGTGTGCTAAATTACCTGTGTGGGTACAAACGGCGTGTACTTTGGTTACGTATTCGGCAGTTGCCATTAGGGCGGGCATTGGCCCAAACGGATTTCCTTTAAAATCCATATCTAAACCAGCCACAATTACTCGAATGCCTCTGTTTGCTAAATCGTTACAAACAGCTACAATTTCATCGTCAAAAAATTGGGCTTCATCAATGCCTACAACATCTACATTATTGGCTAAAAGCCGAATGTTTGCCGATGCAGGAACGGGCGTAGAGCGTATTCTGTTATCGTTATGAGAAACAACTTCTTCCTCATCATAACGTTTGTCAATAGTAGGTTTAAAAATTTCAACCTTTTGCTTTGCAAATTGTGCTCGTTTTAGTCGCCTAATTAGTTCTTCGGTTTTTCCTGAAAACATAGAACCGCAAATTACTTCGATCCAACCAAATTGTTCTGTATGATTTACTGTATTTTCAAGAAACATTTTGTAATTTTAAGGCTTGAAAGTTTTCTGTTTTTACAATGTTTACAAATTTATTAAATTTTCATCTCAAAAAATTAATTAACTCTTACAACTTATGCACAAAAAATTAGTTGCCGATTTAACCAGTTTAGCACACAGCATTTTAAAATTAAAAAATAAAGAAGACATTTTTGCTTTAAAGGAAATAAGCCAAGAAGTGTATGAAAAAATTTCGCTTTTAGCTTTTATTGAGCAATATGTGAACGAAACACCCAATGCTACAGAAACAAAAGCCGAATTAGTTGAAAAAATAGAAGAAGCGTTTTTGAAAAAAGAAACAAAAGCATTAGAAAATAATGAGGTTGAAAGTTTGGAAATGGTAGCAGAAACGGTTCAAGAATTACCTAAAGCAGAAGAAATAATTGAGCAACCTTTTGAAGAAATAGAAGCAATTTTATTTAAAGACAATAATATTAAAAATGATGCGTACGATGTTGGCTTTAGAAAAACCCTAACATTAGAAGATGAATTGAGAGACACCATTTCTGTTGATGTAACAATGGATTTGTTTGCAAAACCAGCACAAAAATCGTTAAACGACCGATTGCAAAATAACATTCAAATTGATTTGAACGACCGAATAGCGTTTGTAAAACATTTATTCGATGGAAATCAAGAAGATTTTAACCGTGTAATTTCTCAGCTAAATACGTTCGATACGGAAAAAGAAGCAAAAAAATTCATTTTAAAAACCATAAAGCCCGATTATAATTGGGCAAATCAAGAAGCATTAGAAACACGTTTGCTTACCATTATTGAGCGAAAATTTATATAAATTTGAATAATTAATTTTTTAAAAAAAATCAAAACAATGGCTGAAGAAAAAAACAAATTAAAAGAAAACATTACCGATAAGGTAAACGAAGTAAAAGATACTGCAACTAATACTGTAAACGAAGCAGAAGAAAAGGTTTCCGAAGTGGTAAATGAAGTGGAAGACACCGCAAATACTATTGTGGAAGAAACAAAAGAAAAAGGAGCTGAGGTTTTAGAAGGAGTAGGAAATACTGTTAATCAAACAAAAGATGCGGCTAATGATGCTGCTGATTCAGCTAAACAAAAGGTAAATGAAGTTTCAGATAAAGCTAAAGAAACGTTTGAAAATGTAAAAGAAAAGGCTAGTGAATATGCTGAAACTGCAAAAGAAAAAGCAAAAGAGTTTTTAGAAGATGCAAAAGAGACTTTTGATGATGTAAAAGCAAAAGTTTCAGAGGCATTAAAAAATGAGGATGTTCAAAAAATAAAAAACAAAGCAGCAGATTTTGCTGAAGATGCCAAAGAAGCATTACAAGATGCAGGTGAAAAAGTATCGGAATTTGCAAGTGAGGCTGGCGAGCATATAGCCGATTTTGCCGAAGACGCTAAAGAAGAAGTAGAAGAGGTGGTGAAAAAAGGGAAAAACTTTTTTCAACGGTTGTTTAGCAGAAGTAAATAAGAACAACAAACATCATAAAAAAAGAGGTTGTCCGAAAAGTATTGGACAGCCTCTTTTTTTTACTTATTCAAATAGCGTTGAATTATTTGGTAAATATCGTTCCCGTTAGCAAATAGTAGTAGTGTTACTAATAGTACAAAACCTACAATTTGAGCATATTCTAAAAATTTGTCGCTTGGTTTTTTGCCAGTAATCATTTCCCAAAGGGTAAACATTACGTGTCCGCCATCTAAAGCAGGAATTGGTAAAAGATTCATAAAACCTAACATAATTGATAAAAATGCGGTTAAATTCCAAAAGTCTTGAGCATTCCATTCTGAAGGAAAAATACTCCCGATAGAAATAAACCCTCCAACAGCTTTATAAGCACCTGTTTTAGGATTTACTATTTTTTTAAATTGTTTTATATAATCAGATAGTTTTTTTCCTGCTTTTTCAAATCCTCTTGGAATTGCTTCTATAAAAGAATAGGTTTTGTTTGCTAGTTTAAAATAACCAAGTTTTTCATAATCAGCAAGATTTTCAATGTTAGCAAGGGAAACGCCTATTTTTCCATCATTACTTATTTTTAAAGGAACTTGAATTATTTCATTATTTCTATTAACGGATGCCGTAATTTCTTGTCCTTTAAAAGCATTAAGAAGGTCCTGTATTTCATCAAAGTATTTAACAGGTTTATTATTTATGCCAATAATTAAATCTTTTGATTTTAAATTTGCATTTATATTCGGAGATTTTTTATCTATACTTCCAATAATAAAAGGAATTCTTGGAATAATAAAAGGTGCTCTTTCATTTTTACTGACTACTTTATTAATTAAATCAATAGGAATTTCTTTTTTTAAGATAACTCCATTTCTTTCTATTTCAAAAGAGTTTCCGCTAATTAAATCACCATTTAATTCCTGAAAGTTCTTAATTACATTGCCATCTACTTTTAAAATTTTATCACCAGTTTGTAGACCTAATTTTTCAGTAATTGTATTATTTGCCCAAATACCGTCTTTTAAACTGTCGTTCAAGATATAATCTTCCCCATACGTCCACATTAACATAATATAGATGAAAATACCCAATACAAAATTCACAAACACACCACCAAGCATAATTATTAATCGTTGCCAAGTTGGTTTTGAACGAAATTCCCAAGGTTGTGGTTCTTTTGCCAGCTGTTCGGTATCCATACTTTCGTCTATCATTCCCGAAATTTTTACGTAACCGCCTAAAGGAATCCAACCAATACCGTAAACGGTTTCACCAATTTTTTTCTTAAATAATGAAAATTTATAATCGAAAAACAGATAAAATTTTTCTACTCTAGTTTTAAATAATTTTGCAGGAATAAAGTGTCCTAATTCATGCAATATAATTAATAACGAGAGGCTTAAAATAAATTGAGAGGCTTTTATTACTATTTCCATGTATTTTTTTCTAAAATTTTAAAACGCACAAATGTACGTGTTTTATAAAGAGTTGTAAAATTAAGTTTTTTATTTATTAAGTAAACCGAAAATAATTAAAACGAGGCGTATATTTGCATTTGCCATGCAGAAAATTAAGAAATGAAAAATATATTTAGAGCCGTTAGTTTTTTAGAAGGAATTTCATACATTTTATTATTGTTTATTGCTACGCCTATAAAATATTTGCAAGGCAATGCTGAATATGTAAAAATGTTAGGCATGCCACACGGTATTTTATTTATGCTTTATGTTGTTTTAGCTTTTGTAATTAAAAAAGAAATGAATTGGAATAACAAAACCTTTGCAATTGTGCTTTTGTGTTCAATTATTCCTTTTGGTACTTTTTATATGGATAAAAAATATTTAAAACAGTTTTAATCTAATAGGTTAATACCAAATACAAATCCGTCATTTTTAATGCCGTTAAAGTTAGATTTTACATAATCTATTCTTAAAAAAAACGCCACTTGTCCTCTACGTTAAATTTTGAAGTAATAATTTTTTCTATAAAATTTGTTAAACCTTTTTCAGTGTATTTTTTTAAATATAGCCACGAACTAAAAAGTAAAACTTTATATTTGTAGGTTAATACAAATACATTCCTTATGAGCGAATCTCGAAAAAGGCACGAAGCTTTACTATATCACGCAAAACCAAAACCTGGTAAAATAGAAGTTGTACCTACCAAAAAGTATGCAACTCAGCACGATTTGTCGTTAGCTTATTCGCCAGGAGTTGCTGAACCTTGTTTAGAAATTGAAAAAGATGTAAACAACGTATATAAATATACCAATAAAGGAAATTTAGTTGCTGTAATTTCTAACGGAACCGCTGTTTTAGGGTTAGGTGATATAGGTGCAGAAGCTTCCAAACCAGTAATGGAAGGAAAAGCCCTGCTTTTTAAAATTTTTGCTGATATTGATGTTTTTGATATTGAAATTAATGCAACCGATGTAGATAAGTTTGTAGAAACGGTTAAAGCAATTGCACCAACCTTTGGAGGTATAAATTTAGAAGATATTAAAGCCCCCGAAGCGTTTGAAATTGAACGAAGATTAAAAGAGGAATTAGACATTCCTGTAATGCATGATGACCAGCACGGAACAGCAATAATTTCTGCGGCAGCTTTAAAAAATGCTATTGAAATAACTAAAAAAGACATTTCTAAAATTAAAATTGTAGTAAATGGGGCAGGTGCGGCTGCAATTTCTTGTACTCGCTTGTATCTAAAGTTAGGAGTAAAAAGAGAAAACGTAGTAATGTGCGATAGCAAAGGCGTTATTAGAAGTGATAGCAAAGAACTATCAAGCCAAAAAGCCGAATTTGCTACAGATAGAGATTTGAATACACTAGAAGAAGCCATGCACAATGCCGATGTTTTTATAGGGCTATCAAAAGGAAATACAGTAACGCCAGAAATGTTATTATCTATGGCAAAAAATCCAATTGTATTTGCTATGGCAAATCCAGAGCCTGAAATTGCTTACGATTTGGCAATTGCTACCCGAGAAGATATTATTATGGCAACTGGGCGTTCAGACCATCCAAACCAAGTAAATAACGTTTTAGGATTTCCGTTTATTTTTCGTGGTGCGTTGGATGTTCGTGCAACAAAAATTAACGAAGAAATGAAAATGGCAGCAGTACATGCGTTAGCAGATTTGGCAAAAAAATCGGTACCAGAGCAAGTAAATATTGTGTACGATGAGGTTAGTTTGTCTTTCGGAAAAGAATACATTATTCCAAAACCGTTCGACCCAAGGTTAATTTATGAAATTCCACCAGCAATAGCAAAAGCGGCAATGGAATCGGGTGTTGCAAAAGAACCCATTGAAGATTGGAACGCTTATCAAGAAGAATTAATGGATCGTTCAGGCACTGGAAGCAAAGAAATAAGATTGTTACATAACAGAGCACGTCAAAATCCGAAAAGAATTGTATTTGCCGAGGCAGACCATTTAGATGTTTTAAAAGCAGCACAACGAGTACATGAAGAACGTATAGGAAAGCCTATTTTACTAGGAAGAAAAGAAATAATTTTAGAGTTAAAAGAAGAATTAGGTTTTGATGCGGATATACCAATTATTGATCCAAAATCGGACGAAGAAGAGGTAAGAAGAAATCGGTTTGCACAGGTGCTTTGGAAATCGCGTCAACGAAAAGGAATGACGCTTTTAGAGGCACAAAAATGGATGAGAGAGCGCAATTATTTTGCCGCAATGATGGTAAACGAAGCCGAAGCCGATGCTTTAATTACAGGGTATTCAAGACCGTATCCTTCGGTAGTAAAACCCATATTAGAATTAATTGAAAAAGACAGAAATGTAACCCGTGTAGCGGCTACAAATTTAATGTTAACCAAGCAAGGACCAATGTTTTTGGCCGATACAACTATTAATATTAATCCGACAGCGAAGGAGTTGGCAAAAATTTCGCAGTTAACTTCGGCATTGGCAAAAATGTTTGGAATGAAACCAAATGTTGCTATGCTTTCTTTTTCAAATTTTGGTTCTTCTAAGTCAGAAAGTTCGATAAAAATTAGGGAAGCGGTTTCGTATATTCATCGTCATTTTCCAAATGTTGTTGTAGATGGAGAGTTACAGGCCGATTTTGCTTTAAATCCGGATTTATTAGCTAAAGAATTTCCGTTTTCAAAATTAAATGGTAAAAAGGTAAATGTGTTAATTTTCCCGAATTTAGATTCAGCAAATATTACCTATAAGTTAATGAAACAAATTGACGGAGCAGAATCTATTGGTCCAATAATTTTAGGCTTAAGCAAACCGGTTCATATTTTACAATTAGGTGCAAGTGTTGATGAAATGGTAAATATGGCCGCTGTTGCCGTGGTTGATGCTCAAAACAAAGAAATTAAATTAAGAGGTAGACAATAATTAAATGAAGTTTTTTCATTTTTAAAAACCAATTATTTTTCTACTTTAGAAGCCCAAAAAGAAAAAGTTTACATGATTACACAAATTAGAGGAAAGTTAGTTGAAAAAAACCCGACTTATGTGGTTGTAGAGTGTAATGGGGTTGGTTATTTATTGCATATTTCTTTAAATACTTTTTCTGCAATTCCTAATGAAGAGGCGGTAAAGTTTTATACCCATTTGTCTGTTAGAGAAGATGCGCATACGCTGTTTGGTTTTATAGACAAAACAGAAAGAGAGGTTTTTAAGCTTTTGGTTTCGGTTTCTGGTGTTGGACCTAGCATTGCACGAACCATGTTGTCTTCAATGACTTCTAAAGAAATTCAGCAAGCCATTGCTTCCGAAAATGTGGCGTTAATTCAATCTGTAAAAGGAATTGGGGTAAAAACAGCACAACGTGTAATCGTTGATTTAAAAGATAAAATTTTAAAAACATTTGAAATTGATGAAGTTTCGGCAATTCAAGGCAATACAAATAGAGAAGAAGCGTTATCTGCATTAGAGGTACTGGGCTTTGTAAAAAAACAAGCTGAAAAAGTAGTGGCAAATGCGCTTAAAGAAACCCCCGATGCAAGTGTAGAATACCTTATAAAACAGGCTTTGAAAAATTTATAAATCTGATTGAAAAATACAGTTCTAAACATACTAATTGCTTTGTTTACAAGCGTTTTTGCTTTTTCGCAAACTACGCAAAACGATAGTATTAAAAACTCGCAACGTGATTCTATTCCTTTGAAGTATAACTTTAAACACAATGCAAAAGGGAATTTATTTTTAAAAAATCCATCAAAAATTACGGTAACTTACGATAAGAAGTTAAACAAATTTATGATGGTTGAAAAAATAGGTGATTATTTTGTTAGCAAACCTATTTTTTTAACTTCTGAAGAATATGAAAATTACCGTTTAAAAAACGATATAAAAGACTATTTTAAAGAAAAAGTAAGTGCAACAAGTGCTAAAAAGGGAAATTCCGATGCGAAAAAAAACTTATTGCCAAAATACTATGTAAATTCTAAATTTTTTGAAACCATTTTTGGAGGCAATACAGTAGAGGTAATTCCTTCAGGGCAAATAAGTATTAAGTTAGGAGGTATTTATCAAAAGAACGAAAATCCTCAAATTTCAATACAAAACCAAAGCAATTTTACTTTTGATTTTGATCAGCAAATTACAGCAGGTTTACAAGCAAAAATAGGAAAACGATTAAGTGTAACTGCAAATTACGATACCCAATCTACGTTCGATTTTCAAAATGTTGTAAAAGTACAATTCATTCCACCATCATTAAACGATGTCTTGTATTCTGAAGACGGTATTATTCAAGGTATTGAGGTAGGTAATATAAGCATGCCTATTAAAAATTCATTAATCAGCGGGGCGCAAGCGCTTTTCGGTTTAAAAACCAATTTAAAATTTGGTAAAACAACAGTAACTGCGGCAATTTCTCAACAAAATTCACAAAGTAAAACCATTGTAACACAAGGAGGTTCTGTAATTGAAGAGTTTGAAATACAAGCAACGGATTATGATAATGACCGTCACTTTTTCTTATCGCAGTATTTTAGAGAAACTTATAATAAAGCGTTAGCAAATTATCCGTTAATAAATAGTCCTATAAATGTAACGCGCGTAGAGGTTTGGGTAACCAATAGAAACTCAACCGTTACCGATTTTAGAAGTGTGGTTGCATTTGCCGATATTGGAGAGTCGGAAGCCGATAATATTGTAAACTCATCAGTGATACCCAACGCATCCATAGCTACTGTACAAGGGGTTAATTTGCCGTATAATGCTGTAAATAATTTGAATAATTTATTAACCGAAACAAGTGGAGTAAGAGATGTTTCAACGGTACAATCTACACTAAATAGTCAGTTTTCTAACATGCAACAGGGTAGAGATTATTCGTACCTACAAAATGCAAGGCGTTTACAACCAAACGAATATAAATTAAATCCGCAATTAGGGTATATTTCGTTAAATAGAAGGTTAAACGATGGCGAAGTTTTAGCAGTAGCATACGAATATACAGTTGTTGGAGCTTCTAACAGTTCGCAATCAGTTTTTCGGGTTGGTGAATTTTCAAACGATGGAGTTGCCGCACCTGCAAATATTGTTGTAAAATTATTACGAAGCGAAAACTTAACAACAGTAGATGTAAATACAAAAAAGGCTTTTCCTACGTGGCGTTTAATGATGAAAAATATTTACCCAATTGGTGCGTATTCAATGACTCCCGAAGGATTTCGATTTGAAGTAATGTACAGAGACGACCAAACAGGAACATTACAAAACACATTACAAAACGCATCTACAACAGGAATAAATAACCGAACGTTATTAAATTTAACGAACATAGATAAGTTAGACCAAAGCAGGTTTGGTGTTGCTGGTGGAGATGGTTTTTTTGATTATATTGAAGGAATTACTGTAGATTCTGAAAAAGGATATATTATTTTTCCAGAAGTAGAACCTTTTGGAACCGATTTAGAAGAAAAATTAAATGCTTCAGATACTGATAAGTATGTTTTTAAAGAAATGTATTTAACCACTAAAATACAAGCAAAAAACGAGTACCAAAACAAAGATAAATTCTTTTTAAAAGGATATTATAAAACGGAAAAAGCAAGAGGAATTTCGTTAAACGCATTTAATATTCCCAGAGGTTCAGTGCGTGTTACTGCTGGCGGTAGGCAATTGGTAGAAGGAATAGATTATGTGGTAGATTACCAACAAGGGCGTGTGCAAATTTTAGACCCAGGGTTAGAATCGTCAGGCATTCCAATTAACGCAACGGTTGAAAATAATTCGTTTTTCAATCAACAACGAAAATCGTTTATAGGGATTGATGTTGAGCATCGTTTTTCTGAAAATTTTATAGTTGGGGGTACCTTTTTAAATGTTACTGAAAAACCGATAACTCCGAAAGTAAATTTTGGTACAGAGCCTTTAAATAATACAATGTTAGGGTTGAATATAGATTTTTCTACCGAAGTACCATTTTTTACCAAACTAGCAAATAAATTACCGTTTGTAGATACTGATGTGCCTTCCAATTTGACGGTTAGAGCCGATATGGCTTATTTAATACCAGGCGCACCTGATGGAATTGAAGCTGATAATAATGGAGCTACTTCTTATGTAGATGATTTTGAAGGAACACAAATACCAATAAGTTTAAGTTCGCCTTTGCAATGGTACACTGCTAGTACGCCAAGTTCTCAAGGTCTTGCAGGAGATGATAGTTCTACCCTTGCATACAATTACAAAAGAGCTCGTTTGGCTTGGTATACAATTGACCAACTTTTTTATACTTCTACAGGCGGAAACAGACCAAATAATATTAATAATGAAGAACTTTCTAGAGATGAAGTTAGGCGTGTTGGTTACACAGAACTTTTTCCGAATACCGATTTAGACCTTACCCAACTTAATTTTGTACGAACCTTAGATTTGGCTTATTATCCGTCAGAAAAAGGACCGTATAATTTTAATCCAAATCAAATTAATCCGGAAGATCGTTGGGCAGGAATTATGCACCCATTAACTACCAATAATTTTGATCAAGCGAATGTAGAATACATTCAGTTTTGGTTAATGGATCCTTACGACAATTATTCAATAACAGAAGCAGAGGGGTTACCAGCAGGTGTTAATCATAATGATATTTCAAATCAGGTGGGCGATTTGTATATTAATTTAGGAAATGTTTCAGAAGATATTTTAAAAGATAACAGAAAGCAGTTTGAAAACGGTTTGCCAGCCGATGGAATAAAAATAGGTAATCCGAATGTAGATAGCACGCATTGGGGGTATGTTCCTAGAAGTCAATCTGTTTTATATGCGTTTGATGCCAATGAAAATGCAAGAGTAAACCAAGATGTTGGATTAGATGGATTGAACGATGAAGAAGAAAGAGCCTTTTTTAATTCAACAGAAGAAGATCCTTCGGGCGATAATTTTCAATTTTTTAGAGGAAGTGAATTAGACGCCAGTAATGCTTCTATTTTAACACGGTACAAAAAATATAATAATACCGAAGGAAATTCGCCAACAGCAAACCAATCTAACGAAGCATATCCTACTTCAGCAACTACCTACCCAGATGTGGAGGATATTAATAAAGACCAAACCATGAATGCTGCTGAAAGTTATTTTGAGTACAGAGTGTCTTTAAACAAGTTGAATTTAAGAAAAGGCGTTAACAATATTGTTGATACAAAAATAACAACAGTACAATTGCCAGATGGCGGAACTAGAAATGCAACGTGGTATCAATTTAGAATTCCTGTAAGAAACGTAACCGATGTACAAAGAATTAATGGAATTACCGATTTTAATTCTATACGCTTTATTCGTATGTTTTTAACAGGGTTTAAAATGCCTATTGTGTTGCGTATGGGAGAATTGGAATTGGTTCGTGGTGATTGGCGTAGGTATTCAAAAACATTAGATTCATCAGTAAATCCGCAACAAGATTTAACGGCAACCGAACTTAGTGATTTTGAAGTAGGTGTTGTAAGTATTGAACAAAACGAAAATCGGTATGCGTTACCACCAGGTATTCAAAGAGAACAGTTGCAAGGAACCAACAGAGTTCAACGCCAAAACGAGCAATCGGTTTCGTTAACGGTAAAAAATTTAGAGAAAAATAAAATTCGTGCTATTTATAAAAACATAAGTGTTGATTTACGTCAGTACAAAAATTTAAAGATGTTTATGCACGCTGAAGCTACACAGGGAAGTCCAGTTTCTGACGATGAAATGATAGGAATTATTCGATTAGGAACTGATTTGAACGATAATTTTTATCAAATAGAAGTGCCTTTAAAGCTGTCAACCAATTTAGCAAATCCTACTTCGTTAGACGCTTGGCCAGAGGCAAACAATTTAATTTTAGAATTGCAAAAATTAGGGCAGTTAAAATTAAGTAGAGATGGGGCAAATCTTCCTGCAAACCAATTATACCCATTACCAACAGGTGCAGACCCGAAAGAGCTTATTATTCGTGTAAAAGGAAACCCAACCTTGGCAGCAATAAAAACAATTATGCTGGGTGTAAAAAATATGGCAAGTCAAAATAACGGAGCAGAAGTTTGGTTTAACGAATTGCGTTCGGTTGGTTTTGAAGAAAAAGGCGGTTGGGCGGCGGTTATTAATGCCGATGCTAATTTTGCCGATGTAGCAAATGTATCGTTATCAGGTGCTATGTCTACCGTTGGTTTTGGTAATGTAGAGCAAAGAGTACAAGAGCGTAGCCTTGAAGAAATAAAAGAGTATAACGTAGCAACCAATGTTCAATTAGGGAAAATGATGCCTAAAAACTGGAACGTGCAATTGCCAATGAATTATACATACGGAGAAAGATTTATAGATCCAAAATACAATCCACAGTACCAAGATGTATTACAGCAAGATGCCTTAAATTCAGGTTCTGAAAATGTAAGAAACAATGCTTTAAATTCACAAAATTATACACGTAGAAGAAGTATAAGTTTTATTAACGTTCGAAAAGGAGCAAGTTTAGGTGGTGGAAAAAAATCTCGTTTTTATAGTCCTGAAAATTTTTCTGCTTCTTATGCTTTTAATGAAGAATATCATCAAGATTTTAATATTGAAAAATATACAAATCAGAATGTAATTGCTGGGGCTACTTATAATTTTGGGTTCAAACCTTTCAATGTAGAGCCGTTTAAAAACACTAAAATTTTTAAAGGAAAGTGGTTGCAATTCATTAGAGATTTTAATTTTAATCCTTTGCCTAAGGCAATAGCTGTAAATTCTAATATTAATAGAAATTATGCCGAGCAACGCTCTAGAAACTTAGTGGAAGGTTTTACGGCACAACCAACGCTTACACAACGTAGGTTTTTGTTCGATTGGAATTATACTGTAGGTTTTGATTTAACAAAATCGTTAGCTGTAAATTTCAATGCTAATAATAGCCATATTTATGACAACCAGAATGAAAATTTAGAAATTTTCGATAAGTTTTTTGCTGTTGGAAGACCCGACCAGTATCGTCAAAGTTTAAATACTACCTATAAAATTCCGTTAAATAAAATTCCGGTGTTAAGTTTCATTAATGCCGATTATGCCTACACAACCTTTTTTGATTGGAAAGCTTCCTCGCAAAGTACCTTTATTGAAAACAATCAAACAGTAAATTTTGCTGATAAGGTTGGGAATATGATTCAAAATGCAAATACACACAACCTTACAGGGACTCTTAATTTTGAAGACTTATACAAAACTACGGGCTTGGAAAAATTATTTATAAAAAAGAGCACACAAAATAATGATAGTAAAAGTTCAGGCAAGTTAAAGAAAGATGCCTCTTTTAGTGATAAGCTATTAAAAGGGTTGTACGATGTAATAACATCAGTAAAAAGAGCAAAAATAAGTTATACTGAAAATAACGGAACCATTTTAGAAGGGTATAAACCGTCAGTAGGTTTTTTAGGTAGAAATTCAACAAACGGAGGTTTAGCCCCAACACTTGGTTTTGTTTTTGGTAGCCAAACCGATATTTTGAACACAGCTATAGAAAACAATTGGCTAATAACAAGAGATCCTAATAATCCAAACGATTCTTATTACAGTAAAACATACGTAAAAACAAGTTTTAACGAGTTGAATTATAATGTTGAAATAAAACCTTTTAAAGATTTAAATATTGAGCTAATAGCTGAAAAAGAATATACAAGTAATGTAACACAGCAACTAGATGTTTTAGGAGATTATAATAGTGCAACAGGAGAATACGAAAACAGAAGAAACAATAACGAAATTAAGCCTTTTGAAACGGGGAATTTTAGTACAAGTCATATTATGATAGGTACAATATTTGAAAATAGTGATGTGCTATTTGATAGGTTTAAAAATTATAGAGCAACCATTATGGGTAGATTGGTTTCTGTTGAAAGACCGTTAAGTGGAGCATCGGGCTATACAAATACAAATCAAGAAGTATTATTACCCGCATTTATTGCAGCATATTCAGGTAATAATCCAAATAAAGTAAATACAAGTGCGTTTAGAAATATTCCTATTCCTAATTGGACGCTGAATTATAATGGTTTTATGAAACAAAAGTGGTTTAAAAAGAATTTTTCATCATTTTCAATTTCTCACGGATACAAATCGTCTTACACATTGGGCGGCTTTACAAACAATTTGTTGTACGACCAAAATAATTTAAACGAAACCAATACAGCTAATAATTATCAATCAAAATTATTAATTGCATCAGCAACACTTATTGATGAATTTTCGCCTTTAATTCGAGTAGATTTTAAAATGAAAAACTCGTTTTCAATGAAAGGAGAAATAAGAAAAGACAGGGCCTTAACACTTAATTTTAACAATAATACTTTAACCGATATTAATGGTACAGAATATATTGTTGGTTTTGGGTATAGAATTAAAGATGTAAAATTTAAAACTAAATTTACAGGAAGAAAAGAAACAGTAAAAGGCGATGTAAATTTAAGAGCCGATATTTCACTTAGAGATAACTTAACATTAATTCGTTCTATTGAAGAACAAAATAATCAAATTACTGGAGGAGAAACATTATTTAATCTTAAATTTGCTGCCGATTATAATTTAAGTAGAAACTTAACGGCTTCTTTTTATTATAATCATCAAACATTTAATTATGCAATTTCAACAACTTTCCCAAGAAAATCAATTAATGCGGGAATAAATATTATATATAATTTAGGAAATTAAAAACAAAATAAAACATGAATACACCATCAGAATTAAAGTACACAAAAGATCACGAGTGGGTTAAAATAGAAGGCGATATAGCAACTATTGGGATTACCGATTTTGCTCAAAGTGAATTGGGCGATATTGTTTATGTTGATGTTGATACACTTGACGAAACAGTAGAAAAAGACGAAGTTTTTGGTTCGGTAGAAGCTGTAAAAACAGTTTCAGATTTATTTATGCCATTAACAGGCGAAGTTATAGAGTTTAACGAAGCGCTTGAAGATGAACCAGAATTGGTAAACACAAGTCCGTACGAAAAAGGATGGATGATAAAAGTAAAAATTTCCGATTCAAGTGAAATAGAATCGCTACTAAATGCTGAAGATTATCAAAGCCTTGTTAAAGCATCGTAATTTAATAATTGCCACTTTTGTAACCCTTAGCATTATATATTTAAGTTTAATAAAATTAGGAAAATCACCAATTAATATTTCTAATTTAGACAAAATTTACCATTGTATTGCTTACTTTGTTTTAGCTTTAATGTGGCTTATTGCTATACGAAAAGCAAAAAATGATAAAAAAATAACATACAGTATTGTAGTAGTATGTATTTTGTTTGGTATAATTGTTGAGGTGTTACAAACAACACTTACTTCGTATCGAGAAGCTAGTTATTTGGATATTTTAGCGAATTCGGTTGGAGTTTTGTTAGCTTTTTTTACTTTTAATTTTTTTAAGAAAAAACAAGCTATTTAACAGTAAAGACTTGCATAAGTCATAAAAAAATAATTAAATTAGCAAACTATTAAAAACTTTTTAGGATGGAAATCAAGAAAAATCCAAAATTTAACTTAGAAAATTACAGTAAGTTGTTTATGCAACTCGGACTGGTATTAGTGCTTTTTGTTACTTATGTAGCCATAGAGCAAAAAACGTACGATAAAGATATTGCAGCCTTAGGTGTAGCAAATTTAGAAGGTGCAGTTGAAGAAGAAACAATAATTCTTCAGCCAAACGTAGCGCCACCACCACCACCTGTAGCTCCGCCACCACCAACTCCAGAAAAAATTGAAGTTGTTAAAGATGAAAAAGAAATTGTAGAAACAATAATAGAATCTACTGAAACAGATGAGTCTAAAGAAGTGGTAGTTTCTGAAGAAATTGTTGAGGCAAAAGTTTCTGAAGAAATTGTAGAAGATGTGCCTTTTATGCTTATTGAAGATGTACCTGTTTTCCCTGGATGTAAAGGAACTAAGGAGGAGTTAAAAGACTGTTTAAATAAAGAGTTACATAAAATTGTACAACGTAATTTTGATGCTGAGTTGGCTAATGAATTAGGGTTGCCTTCAGGAAAACAAAAAATATATTTACAATTTAAAATAGGTAAAGATGGTACTATTACTGATGTATCAGCTAGAGCGCCACACCCAAGATTAGAGAAAGAAGCGTTACGTATAGCATCTAAAATACCAACAATGCAACCAGGTAAACAAAGGGGTAAACCAGTACGTGTAGGATATACATTACCAATTACTTTTGTTGTAGAGTAAATATTTTACTTAACAAAAAATAAAAAAAGCACAACTTTTTAAAGTTGTGCTTTTTTTATTGGCATGTTTTTTGTTTTTAACATTTCTATAACATTAAAAACTATTTAATTATGAAAAATGTAAAGAAACCATCGGAAAACCGACTTGAAAAATTCTCTACCGTGTTTACACAGTTAGGGTTAGTATTAGTACTGTTTGTTGTGTTTGTAATTTTAGAACGCCAAACCGAGCAAAAGAAAATAACAATATCTAGTAATTTCGAACCTAATGAAACGTATTCTTTTGTAGAAGCTCCTAAAATTTATGTAAAAAAGGTAGTTGAAGCTAAGCCTGTAGAGCCCAAACCAGTAAAACAACAACCTCCTTTAAATGATGATTTTGAAAAAGTAGATGATCATAAGAATTTTATTGAAACGGTAATAGAGGAACCAACGGATGAAGTTTTCGACATCAATAATGTAAAGACTGCCACAGAAACACCGGTAATTGATCCGTCTGATGATCCAGTAAGTTTTGTAGGTTTGGAAGAAGCACCTATATTTAAAGGTTGTGAAGGTTTATCAAAGGAAGAAAATAAAAAATGTTTTGAAGAAAAAATTAGGCAATTTGTTCAAAATAATTTTAGATCAGAGTTGGCGGAAGATTTAGGTTTAAAATCGGGCATACATCGTATTTCAACTCAATTTGTAATTGATAAAGCAGGAAATGTGGTTGATATTAAAATACGTGCACCACATAAAAGTTTAGAAAAAGAAACAAACCGATTAATAAATTCTTTGCCACAATTTACACCAGGTAAACAAAATGGAAATACAGTAAAGGTTAGTTACGCACTTCCTATTTTATTTCGTGTAGAATAATTGTTGTTTTAACATATTAAAAGTCATTTAAGCACTCTGTTTAAATGACTTTTTTATTTTTTGTAGGTGCTTTATTTGTAAGTTTAACTAGTAAAAATTGTGTTAATTAGTTGATAAAAAGGTATCTTTGCAAAAATTTTATATGAAATGAGTTTGACTTCTGTAATCAAAAGTAAAACAACTATAAAATCGGCTTTTTCAGATTTTAAACAGCTTACAAAGGTTGGGCTGTCTGTTAGTGTTGTGTTTACTTCAATTACAGGATATTTATTGGGTACAGATCAAATAAATACAATTACCTTACTTCTTTTAGCTGTTGGAGGCTATTTAATGGTGGGTGCTTCTAATGCGTTTAATCAAATTATAGAAAAAGATATTGATGCTTTAATGCAGCGAACAGAAAATCGCCCAATTCCTGCAGGTAGAATGAAGCCTTCCACAGCCATGGTAATTGCAGTAGTATTTACTATTTTAGGAATCGGAATTTTATATTCAATAAATGCAAAATGTGCCTTGTTTGGTGCTATTTCCATATTTTTATACACAAGTGCTTATACACCATTAAAAGGAATTACGCCGTTAGCAGTATTTGTAGGTGCTATACCTGGTGCTATACCGTTTATGTTGGGTTGGGTTGCAGCTACAAATCAGTTTGGTATTGAAGCTGGTTTTTTATTTTTGATTCAGTTTTTTTGGCAATTTCCTCATTTTTGGGCAATAGGTTGGTTGCAGTTTGAAGAATATAATAAGGCAGGGTTGCACATGCTGCCAATGGATAAAAAAGACAAAGAAGCTATAAAACAAATTATATTTTACACTTTGGTAATGATATTAGTTTCGGTAGCCCCAGTTTTAAAAGCAACTGGTAAATTTTATATTTTTCCTATAACAGCGGTAGTTATTGCCCTTTTAGGAGGATTGATGTTGTTTTACGGAATAAAATTATACAAATCGGAAGCAAATTCTGATGCGAAAAAATTAATGTTGGCAAGTGTGTTTTATATTACTGTTGTGCCAATAATTTACGTGATTGATAAATTTTTACATTAAAAAATGAGTAACCAAACATTACAAGAAGAATTAAAAGTTGCAAAGAAAAAATCGGCAAAACCAATGCTATGGGTTTCTATGATTAGTATGGTTATGTTTTTTGCAGGCTTAACAAGTGCATACGTAGTAAGTATGAATAGGGAAGATTGGGTTACTTTTGATTTGCCTAAGGCATTTTATGTAAGTACCGTTTTAATTGTGCTAAGTAGTATTTCTTTAATAGTATCACAAAAATTTTTAAAAAAGGATAATAGTAAAGCTTCTCTTATACTTTTAATTATTACTTTTTTATTGGGTGTTGGCTTTGTATGGCAACAATATGTAGGATTTAATCAGTTAAAAGAAGTCGGGTTGTTTTTTACAGGACCCGAAAGCACGGTGTCAACTTCTTTTATAATTGGAATAACGTTTATGCATGTTTTGCACCTTTTGGCAGGTATTATTGTGTTATTGGTTGTTATTTATAATCATTTTAAAAACAAGTATTCAAGTACCAATATGCTGGGTTTTGAGCTTGGGTCTATCTTTTGGCACTTTGTAGATGTTTTATGGATTTACCTATTTTTCTTTTTCTATTTTATTAGATGATGAAAAATGCTTAATTTTGGCGGACTATTTTAATAAAAATTAACAATTAGTGATTTATGGAAGCAAATATTGCTGTAAATTCTGACCACAAAGAAACTTGGGGAGGTGGTAATGTAAAACCATTTGGGGCAAGTTATGGTAAAATGATGATGTGGTTTTTTATCGTTTCAGATGCCTTAACTTTTTCGGGCTTTTTAGCGGCTTACGGTTTAACTCGTTTTAAATTTATTGATTCTTGGCCAATTGCCGATGAAGTTTTTACTCACTTTCCGTTTTTACACGGCGTACATGCACCTATGTATTATGTGGCGTTAATGACCTTTATTTTAATATTTTCTTCGGTAACTATGGTGTTAGCGGTTGATGCGGGTCATCAAATGAAAAAGAAAAAAGTAGCTTTTTATATGTTTTTAACCATTATTGGAGGTTTTATTTTCTTAGGTTCGCAAGCTTGGGAATGGAAAAACTTTATTAATGGTTCTTACGGGGCTGTTAAAACTGCCGACCATAAAATAGTACAGTTTGTAAAAGATGGGCATCAAATAGCATTGTCAGACTTTGTAGTGGGCGAACGAACAGACGACCGTGTTCAACATTCTCGCAAAAATGGATTGTGGTTTGAAAAAGAAGCAACCATTTCTAATTACTCTGTTACGCAAGTAGTTGAGGCGTTTAAAAAGAATCCTGACATATTAGTAAGAAGCGAACAAATAGATACTAAAACAAAACAAAAAATAATATTATCAAGAGAAGAAAGTTTAGCAAAGTTAGCTACTGCAACCGAGGTTGTAGAAGGTGCAAATTTGCATGTGAACGAATACGGAAATCCTATTTTTGCTGATTTCTTTTTCTTTATAACAGGGTTTCACGGTTTTCACGTATTTTCAGGAGTAATTTTAAACATCATTATTTTCTTTAATGTGGTTTTAGGAACTTACGAACGTAGAGGGCACTATGAAATGGTAGAAAAAGTAGGATTATACTGGCACTTTGTAGATTTAGTTTGGGTATTTGTATTTACATTCTTCTACTTAGTTTAATAAAAATTTAATAAAAATGGCACATTCACATAAATCGAACGCAAAAAGAATTTGGATTGTTTTTGGTATTTTATCTTTAATTACCATTGTAGAGGTTTGGTTAGGAATTATAAAACCACCATCGTTATTCTTAAGTAAGTTTTTAGGTACAAGTCCTTTAAACTGGATTTTTATCATATTAACTCTTTTTAAAGCATACGGAATTACGTGGGCATTTATGCACATGGAAGGCGAAAAAAAATGGTTTAGGCGTGCTGTGGTTTGGACTGCGGTTTTCCTAATTTGTTACCTAGTAACTTTGCTTTTAATTGAAGGAGGCTATTTATACGATGTTTTAGGACCACTTGTAAAATGGTAAAATAAAAAAATCAAGAGGTAGTTTTCACTACCTTTTTTTATACAATTAATATGGTAAATCTTAAAAAAAATAGTATTCTTTTCGCACTTTTTATTGTGCCTTTACTGTTTTATATATTTTTATCGTCAGGTATAAATTCGTTTGCAAAATTGCCCATTGTTACTAAAAATGTAATTGATGTTTCTACCCTACAAGCACAGCAAAACGTTCAGTTTAAAAACAGAATTTCAATAGTTTGTTTTTTAGGAAAAAATTTCAATAACGTAAAAGGAACACTTTTTAATTTAACTGAAAAGCTATACAAACCTTTTTACGATTTTAAAGATTTTCAAATAGTTGTTCTTGTGGCTAATGGTAGCGAAGCAGAAGTTGATGCTTTAAAAAAAGAAATTGGGGCGTTTACGAATATGATAAAGTGGAATTTCGTTTTTGCAAGTGAAAACGAAATTAAAACCCTTTACGCTAGTTTTAATACAAATGAAAATTTAAACAAAAATTTATTTACGCCAAAGGCATTTATTATTGATAAAGATAACAATTTAAGAGGTAGAAAAGATGATGAAGACAGCCCAAAAGGCTTACTTTTTGGGTATGATATGCAATCGGTTGCTGAATTAAACAATAAAATGAAAGACGATATAAAAGTGGTTTTAGCAGAATATCGTTTGGCATTAAAAAAGAACGATGCTGATAGAGAAATATAATTTAATAATAAAATGAACAAAAAATATTCATACGTTGGTATATCGTTTATCATTTTAGTTTTTGGAATTTATGTTATTCCAAAAGTGATTGATAAATTTAAAAAACCAACTTTTGCAAAGTTTAACAAAGTACCTAATTTTGAGTTTGTAGACCAAAACGGAAAAACAATCACCAATAAAAATTTCGAAGGAAAAGTATATGTGGTTGAGTTTTTCTTTTCAACATGCACTACTATTTGTCCGTTAATGACTACGCAAATGGTTACCATTCAAGATGAATTTTTTGGCAATCCTAACTTTGCTATCGCTTCTATTTCTATTACTCCAGAAATTGATACACCTGAAGTTTTAAAAAATTATGCTGAACGAAATAAAATAACCGCAAAAAACTGGCACTTACTTACTGGAAAACCAGATGATGTTGTGTATAGTTTGGCAAACCAAGGTTTTAAACTATACGCTGGTAAAAACGATGATAACCCAGACGGATTTGAACATTCGGGCTTATTTGCTTTAGTAGATAGAGACGGATACATTCGCTCTAGATACGATGAACTTGGGAACCCAATAATGTATTACAGAGCATTAGATGAAAGTGGTTTTTCAAACCAAATACAAGAACTTAAAGAAGATATTAAATTGTTGTTAAATGAGTAACACGGTAAATAAAGAAAAAAAATATAACAGAATAATTACAGCTTTATCAATTATTATTCCTTTGGCAGTAGCGGCGCTATTTGGTATAAATTTACAAAAGCTAGGCTTTAATGTAAAGCCATTAACGTTTTTGCCACCTATTTACGCAACAATAAATGCCATTACAGCCATTTTGTTAATTATAGCTGTTATTGCAATTAAAGGCGGTAATAAGGCTTTACACGAAAAACTAAATAAAATAGCTATTGGGTGTTCGGTACTATTTTTATTAATGTACATTGCTTATCATATGACGTCTAATTCTACTGTTTTTGGGGGCGAAGGGATCATAAAATACGTGTATTATTTTATTTTAATTACACACATTGTATTATCTATTGCAGTAATTCCTTTAGTATTGCTAACCTATGTTAGGGCAAAATTAGAAAAGTTTGAGCAGCATAAAAGAATAGCAAAAATAACGTTTCCATTGTGGTTGTACGTAGCTATAACAGGTGTAGTGGTGTATATTATGATTTCACCTTACTACGTTTAATTCTTTGTAATGAAAAAAGGAAGTATCTTCATTTTTATATTTTTACTTACTAATAAAACTTGGGCACAATGTGCTATGTGTAAAGCAGTTGTTGAAAGTGGAGATCAATCTGTTGCAGAAAGTTTAAATACAGGAATTACCTATTTAATGGTTTTTCCGTATCTTTTAGTGGGTGTTTTATTTTATTTCTTGTATCGTTACAAAAAGAAAGCTAAAAATTAGTATGTTTATAAAAGTAATTTTGTAACAGATTTTACTTTTTATCGTCTTATTAAAAAATAGCTGAAAAACAACATATTTTGAAAACCAATTTTACTTTATTATTTGCAATAGTAATTTCGCTAACTACGTATTCACAAAAAAAATGGACACTTAAAGAGTGTGTAGATTACGCTTTGGAAAACAATATTACAGTAAAACAAAATAAGTTAAATATTGATATTGCTGAAACCGATTTAAAGAGCGCAAAAGGTAATTTTTTACCAACACTTAATAGTTCTACAGGCGGAAATTTAAATTTTGGTTCAAACTTCAATCCCGTAACAAATAATAGAGAAACTACAAGTATATTCGGTGGTTCTTTCGGTGTTAATGCAGGTGTTACAGTATTTAATGGGTATAGAAATTTAAATACTTACAAACAAGCTCAATTAGGTGTTGAAGGAAGTAAATTAGATTTAGAAGTTATAGAAAACGATATTTCACTTAAAGTAGTAAATACGTTTTTAAATGTGTTATTTGCCAAAGAAAATTTAAGTGTTGCAGAAATTCAAGCTGAAATTAGTAAAAAACAAATTGAAAGTGCGCAGATAAGGTTTAATGAAGGTGCAATACCAAAAGGCGATTTGTTAAATGCGAAATCTACCGCAGCTACTGATGCCCAAAATGTTATTACACAGCAAAATGCTTTAAATATTGCGCTATTAAATTTATCGCAACTACTACAAGTTCCTTTTAATAATTTTGATGTTGCTGAAATAGAAATTAACTCTCCGTCTGAAGTATTGCTTTACGATAGTTCGGAAGCGGTGTATAAAAAAGCCTTAGCAAACCGACCAGAAATTGCAAAAGGCGAGTTAAATATAGAAAATGCCAAATTAGGTATTGATATTGCAAAAGCTGACTACTTACCATCAATTAACGCATCAGGAAGTTTATCTACAAACTATGTATTTAATTTAAAATTAAAAAATCAGTTTTCCAATACGCCGCTTTTTACTCAGTTAAACGATAACTTAGGGTATGGCTTAGGTTTTGGTGTTAACATTCCTATTTTTAACGGATTTAAAACAAATGCTAGTGTTGAGCGTTCAAAAATTAATAAATTGGTATCGGAAACCAATTTAGAAACGCAAAAATTACAATTACAACAAACCATTGAACAGGCTTTTTTAGATACCAAAGCAGCGGCAAAAGCATACGAAGTTGCTAAAATTTCTTTAGAAGCTCAAAAAGAAGCCTTTAAAAATGCGCAAGAACGCTACAATTATGGTGCTATGACTGTTTTTGATTTCGATCAAATACGAAACCGTTTGGTAAATGCCGAAAGCGCAATGATTAGAGCGAAATACGACTATGTTTTTAAAACAAAAGTATTGCAATTCTATTACGGAAATTTGGTGTTAGAATAACTAAAAACCATTCTTGTTTTTTATAAATAAGTATCTTTGCCAAAAAAGTAAAACCCATTGGCACTTATTTTAAATATTGAAACGGCAACCAAAAACTGCTCGGTAAGTATTGCTGAAAGCGGAAAAACCTTAGCAATACGCGAATTAAATAATGGCGATTATTCCCATGCCGAAGTTTTACACACCTTTATTAACGAGCTGTTTGAAGAGTTAAAAATTCCTCTGTCAAAAATCGATGCAGTTGCTGTAAGCAAAGGACCTGGTTCGTACACTGGTTTACGAATTGGTGTTTCTGCAGCAAAAGGTTTGTGCTTTGCGTTAAACAAACCTTTAATTTCGGTTGACACGTTGGCTTCTTTAGCACATGCTATTTCAATTGAAAACGGATTTGTAGTACCTATGTTGGATGCCAGACGAATGGAAGTATATGCTGCTGTTTTTAATAATGATTATACTTTGTATAGAGGTATAAAAGCTGAAATTATTGATGAAAATTCTTTTAAAAACGAATTAGGAACCAATAAAGTATATTTTGTTGGTGATGGAGTAAAAAAGTGTGAAGAAGTTATCTCTCACGAGAATGCTGTTTTTATAAGCGATAAATATCCTTCTTCTAAAGAAATGGCACAATTATCTTTTGATAAACACAAAAAAAACGACATCGAAGATGTCGCTTATTTTGAGCCTTTTTATTTAAAAGACTTTGTTACTGTTCCTGAAAAAAAGCGTTAGGCTTGCTTTTTTATTTCTACTTGATGTGGATAAGGAATTTCAATTCCTGCGTTGTCTAAAGCAATTTTTGTGTTTTCTGTAACATCAAAATAAACCGTCCAATAATCATCCGTTTTGCACCATGGTCTTACAGCAAAATTTACCGAGCTGTCTGCCAGTTGTAGAACTGTAACGGCTGGTGCAGGGTCTGTTAAAACTTTTGGGTGCGACGTTAACACATTCATTAAAACGTCCTTTGTTTGTTTAATATCGGCATCGTAAGAAACACCAAAAACTAAATCTACTCTACGAGTTCCTTCTGTGGTATAGTTAATAATATTTCCGTTTGATAACGCTCCGTTTGGAATAATAATTTCTTTGTTCGATAAACCCGTTAATTTTGTTGTAAAAATTTCAATTTCTTTAACGGCTCCCATTTCACCTTGTGCTTCAATTAAATCGCCAATTTTAAAAGGTTTAAAAATCATAATTAACACACCACCAGCAAAATTTGCTAAAGAACCTTGTAGTGCTAAACCAATAGCCAAACCAATAGCACCTATTATTGCTGTAAAAGATGCTGTTGCAACTCCTAATTTAGAAATTACCGTTATAAAAAGTAATAATTTTAAACCCCAGTTAATTAGGTTTCCCAAAAATTTTTGAAGGGTAATGTCTATATTCTGCTTTGCCATTACTTTTTTACTTGTTTTAACAATAAAAGAAATAGCAAACAAACCAATAACTAATATCGCTATGGCTGTTAGTATTTTTGGTGTAAATTCTACTAGTAGGGTTTTTAATTTTTCGTAATAAATTTCCATTTAATTTTTTTAATGATATTTAATAGTTGCAAAAATATATATTTAAGTATAATTTTTAAAACCTTATAAGGTTAATAAAAACAAAAAAGCGGTTTTGTTATACCGCTTTTTAATATTTTGTTGTTTGAAGTAGTTTATTTTACTTCAAAAGTAATTTTTAAGTTTACTCTAAACTCGGTAACCTCATCATTATTTACAACAGCACTTTGCGACTGTACAAAAACCGATTTAATATTTTTTACTGTTTTAGAGGCTTGTTTTACTGCTTTTTTAGTAGCATCTTCCCAACTTTTTTCTGAGTTTGCTAATACTTCAATAACTTTCATTACTGCCATAATATTTTGTTTTTAAGGTGTTAATAATTTTATGAGTAAATATAAGGTTTTACATTTAAAAATTAGCTTTAAAATTGACTATTTATTTTTCAATGTAAATTTAATGTTAACAAAATGTTTTTTAATTGTAAAATATTTGTATATTTGTATTGTTGAGTTATTAATTTAAAATTATACATTATGAAAAATTTAATTATACTAGCGTGTATGTTGGCAGTTGCAATGGTACAAGCACAAGATAAAAAGGCAGTTTATGAAAAAGCAGGAGAGTTAGTAAAGGTAACTTACTATTATGATAATGGAATGGTAAAAGAGGAAGGTTTTTTTAAAGATAAAAAGCTAACAGGTACTTGGAAGCAATATAATATTGAAGGTAAAAAAATAGCTATTGCAAACTATGAAAATGGTAAAAAAATAGGAAAATGGTTGTTTTGGGATAGTGCTTCGTTAAAAGAAGTAAACTATGAAGATAATGCTGTAGCTAATGTACAAGTTTGGAAAGAAGATTCTAGGTTTGCTGTAAAGTAAAAAGTTATTTGATTTTTTAGTTAATAAAAAAGGCTTGCAACAAATTGCAAGCCTTTTAATTATAAAATAGTTTTGTATATTATTTGATTGTAACTTCTTTACTATCAATAATAACATTTTCTTTTTTAGAGTTTAAACCGGCAGGGAACTCAATCTCTGTGTCATACCCTTCTAAGTATAAGTTGGTAATAGTAGCTCCAGATGTTCCTTTGAATTGTAAAGCTTTTCCGTTTACTGTAGAAATAGCAGTTAAGTTTACGAATTTAGGGTTTTTGTTATCTCCATCACCTTCTAAAGCAGTAGAAAAATCTTTTACTGTGTGAGAAATATAAGCATTTGTTAATGTTCCGTTCCAACCTTCTGTCCAGTCAACAGAATCATCTGCATTGTTTTTAGAGTAAAAATTAGTTACTGAAACCGTTCCACCAAAAAATTCTACACCATCATCATCACCATCAATTACAGAAACATTGCTAATTTTTGTTCCAGACCCAACAGCGTATAAAGTTAAGCCGTTATATTGAGAACTTGCACTAATATTAGCTCCTGAGTTTCTTATAACTAAGTGAGAAATTTCACCTGAGTTATCAGCATTGTTAGTTCCTCCGTATTTAAAACTACCTACTTCTGCAGTAGCATCAGTACCAGAAGTAGTTGTAGCGTTTCCACAAATAACCAAACCACCAAATTTTCCTGCTTCTGTAGCCATAACAACTGGTTTGCTAGCAGTTCCTTTAATATTGATTTTTCCACCTTTTTGAACTACGATATAAATACCTGTTCCGCTATTAGCTTTAATTTGTGTTCCCGCTTCAATAGTTAAAGTAGCACCGCTTTTAACATTGTAAGCACCAGTTAAAGTATAATCACCATTTAAAGTTATATTTTCAGTAACGTCACCTTTTAATTCCATAGGCGTAGCTGAAAAATTTGTAAAGTTAGCATCTTTCCAACTCCAAGTAGAAACATCAACTTTTGTTCCTTTGGTATAGTCAATCATACCTTCGTATTGTAGAGCATCTTGAATTTCCTTCGCAATATCCTCTACTTTTCCGGTACAGCTAGTTAATAGCGCAGATACACAGATAATTGGTAAAATAAGTTTTTTCATTTTTGTTAATTTAAATTGTTTTTATGTTTAATTTTAATGGTACGAATATATAATATATTAAGTGTTATGGGATTAAGTTTACGTTAACTTAATAATAACTAAATCTTATTTTTTAATAGTTTAGAAAGTGTATTTTAAACCTAAAGAAAACACACTTCCTCTTTTATAAGCATTTACCACATTACTAGTTTCTATACCTGTAACAGCACCTAATATTTTTTGTGTTTGCTTAATATAAGGGTTTAGTAAGTTTTTACCTGATAGGTTTAAAGATAACTTATCTGAAAACTCTTTTTGTAGTACAAGGTCTAAAGTTATAAATCCTTTTTCTATAATTTCGTCGTTATATCTTATTGCGCTGTTACTATCATTTGTTGGAAACCCTTGAATTAACACTCTATCTGAAGCATAATTAAAAGATAGAGTAGAAGTAAACTCTTTTTCAGACTTTGTGCTATAGCTAATTGCTGAATTTATAATTAAATCATTGGCTCCTTGAATATCTGCTTTTGTTTTTCCTTTGTATTGAAACTCAGGTAAAAGGTCTTGCTCAAACCACATTTTTGTAACATTAAAGCTTAAGTTTAATAAGTGATTATCGTTGTCTATAATATTTAATCGGCTTTCTAATTCCAAACCATAAACAACAGCCTCTTTACCAGTGTTACTGTAAGTAAAGTACCCTGAAGAACCCCTTTGTCTTGAAACGTTTATAGGATCATTAATTTTTTTATAGAAGGCAGCTAAAGATATAAGCTCTTTGCTTGTAGGAAACATCTCCCATTTTAAATCAAAATTAATGGCATTTGATTTTTTTAAATCTGGGTTACCACCCGTAACACGTCCAATAGGTTCAGTATAGTTAAATGGAGCTAACTCCTTAAACTCAGGTAACGTGTTTGTTAAGCTAGACGAAAAACGTAAAAAGTTTTTTTCGTTTAATTCATACTTTAAACTTAAACTTGGTAAAATACTATTGTAATTTTTGGTAGTATCATCATTACTACTAGTTGTATCAAGATTCCAAGAAACAAATATGTTATTAGATTCATATCTAACACCAACATTACCACTTAATTTATTGAAAGAAAAGTTAAAATTAGAATAAACCCCGAAAGATTTTAAGGAAGCATTATATAAATCACTCAAATCATTAATTAAAATAGCATCAATGGTTGGCATAAAGGCAGCAGATAAGTTGTCAATGCTATTAGTTTCAAATCCTGATGTTGCAATTTGCATATATCTAGCTGCAAAGTCTCTTTTTTTGTAACGAAAATTAGCTCCTACAAATAGCTTGTGTTTTTCTTCATTATTTTTATCTAAAAATGCGATAGCATCTTCAATAAAACCATTATACTCAAAGTCACTAACTTTTTGAGATGATTTTTGGTTTAGTCCTGTTACACCTGCAAATCCTACTCTAGTTGGTGATAATATGCTTACTTCATTTCTAATTCGGTTAGGTTCGTTTGCGTTTACGGTATTTAGTCCTAATCCCCATTTTAATTCATTTCGTTCAGATAAATTGTGCTTACCTAAAAGCTGGTTTACCATTAATGTGGTTTGTTTTATATTTTGATCTCTAACAAAAGCACCGTTTTCTTCTGGTTCTTGATCTAAAACTTTTCCTTTTCCATTTCTTCCCAATTCAAATAAAATATCGTTTGCTTTGTTTACAAATAAGGTGTTAAAAGAAACTTCATTATTCTCGTTTATTTTTAATCCTAAATCTATTAAAGCTGTGGTGTTTGTTTTTTCAGTAAACGATTCTAAATCGGTAAACGATTTTTGAAACTCGTTTTCGCTATAACTAGCAAAAATACCATCTCTGTATTCAAATGATTTTGAGTGTGAAGCTGTACCAAATACTGAAAGGCTTTTATTGCCTCCTAGTTCAAATTTTTTCCCTCCTTCTAATGAAACTCCATAGTTACCTGCAACATTTTTATCTTTAGTGTCCCACCCTTGTTTGGTTAGTCTTTCTGATAACTGGTTTTTATTAGAGTAGAAGCCAAAGTTAACATCTTCATTATTTTGAGAAGCTCTAAAGTTTGTATTCAATATGTTAGAATTTAAACCACTACTTAATCCTATGGTAAAAAATGGTTTATGATATTTTTTAGACGTTATATCTATATTTCCTGCAACTTGGTCTGAGTAACCAGAAGTAGCGTATGTTTTACTAATTCCTACGTTTTCAATAATTGAGGTAGAAAATAAATTTAAATTAATGTTTTTATTTTCAATATCATCAGACGGAATAGGAAGTCCGTTCATTGTGGTAGAAAGATAGCGGTCTCCTAAACCTCTAACATATACATTTGAAGAATTGTCACTTTTAGCAACACCAGAAATTTTAGTTGTTGCACCTGCAGCATCAGAAACTCCAACTTTAGCCAATCTTTCTGCGCCAATACTTTCCTTAATAACAGTGGCTTTTTTTTGTTGTAGTAAAAGAGCGCTTTCTTTTTCTCTACTAGTAGAACCTTGTACAACAACTTCATCTAAAGCAATTCCTTCGTTCGCACCTAGCATTTGATTTACTATAATTGTTTGATTTGCTTTTACCTGAATGGTTTTTTCAATGGTTTTATAACCAATAAAACTAAATATAATGGTTTGGTTTCCTGCAGGAACAGATAAGGTGTAGTTTCCATCCATATCTGAAGTTGTTCCAATTGTGGTGCCTTTAATTAAAATGTTTGCAAAAGGTAACGTTTCACCGTTCATTTCTTTATCGGTTATTTGTCCTTTAACAGTTCCTTTGCTTTGTGCGTATGTAAGCGTACAAATACTAATTAAAGCTAATAGTATTAATTTTTTCATTGTTTATGAATTCTAAATATATTTATTCGAGGCAAAATTGAACAGACTTTGTAAAGAAAACGTTACCTGTAAATTATGCTTGTATTATTAGAATGTTTTCTTAATGTTAATTATTGTAACTTTTGAGTGTTGAAATAAAATTAATTTATAATAGTAAACTGTGATTTTAAAAAGCGGTTATTTTATAAATGTCTTTAAAAAGATAACGTAAATCTAACATCACAAAACCTAAGTATTTGTAAATTCGCAGAATTTTTAAATTCTAAAATAGAAGAATGGGAGATCCATATATTTTAATGCTAGTAGCATTGGCTATTTTGGCTATTGTAGACTTGGTTGTAGGTGTTAGTAACGATGCAGTAAATTTTTTAAACTCGGCAATAGGATCGAAAGCACTAACAATAAAAAATATAATGATTATTGCTAGTTTGGGTGTTTTTTTTGGTGCAATTACCTCTAGTGGAATGATGGAAGTTGCCCGTAAAGGTATTTTTAACCCAAACATGTTTATGTTTCAAGACATTATGTTTATTTTTATGGCAGTAATGATTACTGATATTTTATTGCTAGATATTTTTAATTCCTTAGGAATGCCAACCTCTACAACGGTATCCATTGTATTTGAATTATTAGGAGCTGCCGTTTGTATTTCATTAATTAAAATTTCTGCAAACGATTCTCATTCTATTTCAGAAATTTGGCAGTATATTAATCATAAAAACGCATTAGAAATTATTAAAGGCATTTTTCTCTCAGTAATTGTTGCCTTTTCAGTTGGAGCTATTGTACAGTTTTTTTCTCGATTAATTTATTCTTTTAATTTTGAAAAACGAGGCATTTATGTAAATGCTCTTTTTGGAGGATTTGCCATTACAGCCATTACTTATTTTATAATTATTAAAGGATTAAAAGGAACTTCTTTTTATTCAAACATAAAACATCTAATAGAAGGTGATTTTCGATTGATAATTCTTACAGGGTTTACCATTTGGACGCTAATTTCTTTTCTTTTTATTAAAATTTTTAAGGCAAATATTTTAAAATTAATTATTGGTGTTGGTACATTTTCGTTAGCTATGGCATTTTCTGGTAACGATTTGGTAAATTTTGTTGGTGTGCCAATTGCCGCGTGGAATTCATATCAAATTTGGGATGCTTCTGGTGTTGCTGCCGATGCTTTTTCAATGGGTATTTTAGCAAAACAAGTGCCGTCTAATAATTGGTTGCTACTGCTTGCAGGAGCCGTAATGGTTGTAACTTTATGGACGTCTAAAAAAGCAAAAAATGTAATTGAAACAGGTATTAATTTATCGCGCCAAGGAGAAGGGCACGAAAAATTTCAGCCAAATTCATTATCAAGGCTTGTGGTTCGTTCTGCTGTATTTATAAACAAAGGGTTTACTTACATTATACCAGCACCCGTTTTAACTTATATTGATGCCAAATTTCAAAAACCAGTAATTGAATTACCAAAAGATAAAACCTACGAATTACCTGCGTTTGATATGGTTCGGGCATCAATTAACTTGGTAGTGGCAAGTATTTTAATTTCAATGGCAACATCAATGAAATTACCGTTGTCTACGACTTATGTAACCTTTATGGTTGCTATGGGAACTTCGTTAGCTGATAGAGCTTGGGGAAGAGAAAGTGCCGTTTATAGGGTAGCAGGAGTATTAAATGTAATAGGAGGTTGGTTTTTAACTGCTTTGGTAGCATTTGTAGCTGCAGCAATTATGGCATATTTAATTAGTTGGGATATGGTTATGATTCCAATTTTATTGGTTTTAATTACTATTTTAATGATGAGAAACGCATTAAAATATCGCAAAAAATTACAAGAAGTTAAAAAACGAGAATACATTGAAAGAGCCGAATTAATTACTATTAACGGAGTTATTGAAGAAAGTGCAGACCATATTGCCGTTGTTGTAACACGTGTAAATAAGTTGTACACCAATGTGGTAGATGATTTGGCAAATTACGATTTAAATAAACTGCGAAAAACCAGCAAACACGTTGGTAAATTAAACGATGAAATTACCGAACTAAAAGACGGTGTTTTTTACTTCATCAAATCTTTAGATGAAACTTCGGTAGAAGCTAGTAAGTTTTATATTATGGTGTTAGGTTTTTTGCAAGATATAGCACAGTCTATCAGTTATATTTCAAAATCAAGTTATAAGCACATCCATAACAATCATAAAAACTTAAAAAAGCCACAGTTAAACGATTTAAAAGAAATTAATAATCAATTAGTAGCTGTTCTTACAAGAACAAGCGCAGCTTTTGAGACTCGTAATTTTGATAATCTTGAAGCCATTTTAGTTAAAAAACAACAATTAATTAAAAATGTAAACCATTCTATTGAAAAACAAGTGGCAAGAATTAGAACAGACGAAACAAGTCCTAAAAACACAACTTTATATTTCGGTATTTTATTGGAAACAAAAGATTTGTTAACAGCCTTGGTAAGTTTGTTAGAAACGTATGATGAATTTCATATTTCAAGCAAAAGCATATAATTGTTAAAATTTATAAACTTAAAAACCGATGCTTTTGTGTCGGTTTTTTTATGCAAACTAGTATAGCTTCATTAAAAAAATAGAATAGTATCTTTGTCGAAACTTTTTATTATGACAACTTTTAAAGATTTAGATTTATCTCCTGCGTTACATAATGCCATTGAAGACTTAGGTTTTACGCATCCAACGCCAATACAAACTGAAGCTTTTTCTGTTGTTCGTTCAGGTAAAGATGTTGTAGGTATTGCGCAAACAGGTACAGGTAAAACCTTTGCCTATATGTTGCCTATTTTGCGTGATTTAAAGTTTTCTAAAAGCCAACACCCACGCGTTTTAATTTTAGTTCCTACACGTGAATTGGTATTGCAAGTGGTGGAAGAAATAGAAAAATTAACAAAATACATTACGCTACGTACTTTGGGTGTTTTTGGTGGCACAAATATAAATACCCAAAAACAAGCGGTTATGCAGGGGCAGGATATTATTGTGGCAACGCCAGGGCGTTTGTACGATTTAGCATTAAGCAATGTTTTAAAATTAAAATCAATTCAAAAATTGGTGATTGATGAGGTAGATGTTATGCTAGATTTAGGTTTTCAATTTCAATTATTAAATATTTTTGATATTCTACCACCTCGAAGGCAAAACATTATGTTTTCTGCAACAATGACCGATGATGTTTCAGATTTAATAGACAATTTTTTTACACAACCACAAAAAATTTCTATTGCGGTAAGCGGAACACCTTTGGCTAATATTTTGCAACAGGCTTACACTGTGCCTAATTTTTACACCAAAGTAAATTTATTAAATCATTTATTAAAAAATAAGGAAGTATTTAGTAAAGTATTAATTTTTGTTGCCTTTAAAAGAAGTGCCGATTTGCTTTTCGAATCGTTAGACGAATCTTTTTCTGAAGAAATTTGTATAATTCACTCTAATAAAACTCAAAATTATAGAATTCGTTCTATTCGTCAGTTTAACGAAGGATTTAATAGAATTTTAATAGCCACCGATGTTATGGCACGTGGGTTAGATTTAGAAGAAATTACTCATGTTATTAATTTTGATACACCAAATTTTCCTGAAAATTATATGCACCGAATTGGTAGAACTGGACGTGCCGAAAAACAAGGAACATCTATATTATTATCTACTGAAAAAGAGCAAGAATACAAGAAAAGTATTGAAGATTTAATGAAATATGAAATTCCGTTACTTAACTTGCCTGAAGAAGTAGAAATTTCAAAACTTTTAACGGAAGACGAACGCCCGAAGGAAGAAAAAGAGCTTTCAAAAAACCGAACGAGAAAAGAATATGTTCCTGGCGACGCGTTTCATGAAAAGAGCGAAAAAAATAGTAAGGTAAATTTAGGAGGTTCGTACCGAAGAGAATTGGCAAAAAAGTATAAAAAACCTAAAACAAGAGGCGATAAAAATTATAACAAGCGTAATAAAAAGAAATAATGGAAGTGCTTTCATTACAAGAGTTACATAATTTAGGGATGAACATTGTAGGGAAAAAACTACAAGAAATGGGGTACGAATTTATTGCCGTAAATAGCGAGTTAAAAAAGCATCCGCAATTTGTATTATTTAAAAAAGGAGAACCCACTATTTTTGTTTTGGTAAAAACAACAAACAATATTCAATCACCTGAGGATTATGATGTTGTATGGATGGAAACCTTTAAAAAACATGCCGAAAAGCAAAATGCCAAAGTTTGGTTTGCAGGTATTGGCATTGCAAATGCCGAAAGTGTGAATAACCCTGTTTTTAAAGATCAGCCTTATTATGTTGCTTTTAACGATTTTATTAAAATTTCGTAATATTCATCTTCCTGAAAAATAAATAATTAGCAAGTCGTTTTTTTGTTGTAAAATGATAAAAAAGGTGTATATTTGCATCCGCATTTTTCATAAAATGCAATTAAATTAAGTATAAATACGCAAAAAAAATAGTATGTACGCAATCGTAGAGATAGCAGGGCAGCAGTTTAAAGTAGCAAAAGACCAAAAAGTATACGTACACCGTTTACAAGAAGAAGAGGGTTCAAAAATAACTTTTGATAACGTTCTTTTATTAGACAACGAAGGTAGTGTAACTATTGGCGCCCCAGCTATAGAAGGAGCCGCAGTAACGGCGAAAATTTTAGGTCACTTAAAAGGTGATAAAGTTATTGTATTCAAAAAGAAAAGAAGAAAAGGATACAAGAAAAAGAATGGACACAGACAATATTTAAGCGAAATTCAAATTGAATCTATCGTAGCGTCTGGTGCTAAAAAAGCAGAAAAGAAAGCTGCTGAGCCTAAAAAAGAAGTTAAAAAAGAGGCAACTAAAAAGGTAGAAGCTAAAAAGGAAGTTTCTAAAAAATCTAGTAAGTCATCTGATGATTTAAAGAAAATTGAAGGAATAGGTCCTAAAATTGCTGAAACTTTGGCCGCTGCAGGAATTGTAACTTTTGCAGATTTAGCAAAAGCAAAACCAGCTAAAATTGATGAAATTATAGCTGATGTTAGAGGAAATCACGTTACTGATACTTGGCCAGAACAAGCTAAATTAGCTGCTGCTGACAAGTGGGACGAATTAAAAAAATTACAAGACGAATTAAACGGAGGCGTTAGAAAATAACCCTTTGTAATAATTTACTAATAATAAAAACTCAAAGAAATGGCACATAAAAAAGGTGTAGGTAGTTCGAAGAACGGTAGAGAATCAGAATCGAAACGACTAGGAGTAAAAATATTTGGTGGGCAACCTGCCATTGCAGGAAACATTATTGTTCGTCAAAGAGGTACTACTCATAATCCAGGTGAAAATGTTTATATGGGTAAAGATCACACTTTGCATGCAAAAATAGATGGCATTGTTGAGTTTCAAAAAAAGAGAGATAACAAATCGTATGTTTCTATAACTCCTTTTGAAGCTTAAAAAATAAAAGAATTTTAATTTTAAATAAGCCCAAACAATGTTTTGTTTTGGGCTTTTTTTATAATTAATTGATAGAAAGAAATTAATATATCTTTGTGACCAGAAAAAAGTAAAATCCTTTTAAAATAATTTATTCCTTCATAAATTAAGTTCTGAAAAATAATATGGAAAATAATTTAGATTTAATTTCAGTAATTATACCTTTATATAATAGAGAAAAGTATATAAAAAAATGTTTAGAAGCTCTTGTAAATCAAACTTATAAAAATTTAGAAATTATTGTTGTAGATGATGGTTCTACCGATAGTTCTATTAGTATTGTGAAACAATATCCTTCAGTTAAAATTATTACCCATGCTAAAAACAGAGGAGTTTCTGCTGCTAGAAATACAGGAATTGACGCTGCTTCGGGTAAATATATTCACTTTATGGACGATGACGATTTAATTAATGAATCGTTTTATGAAAATTTAATTAAGGCTTCTATTGAAACCGATGCAGATATAGCGTGTTCTAGTTTTATTAATAAAAAAACAATGAATAAATCGCAAATTTTCAAGCGAAAAAAAGTGTACGTTTCTATAAAAGAAAAATATACTGCAACTTATGTTGGTAAAAACGGATATTCGTGGAGATATTTGTTTAAAACAAGTCTTTTAAGAAAAAATAATTTACGATTTGAAGAAGGTAGATTAATTGAAGATTTACCATTTTCATTTGCAGCAGTTTTTTATGCTAATAAAATTGTTACTGTACCAAATGCTCAATACACGTATATGTATACACCAAATTCTATTTTAAATACCATAGATGAAGAAAAGCGGAAAAAATTAGCTATAGATTTTAAACATGCTAAAAAATTGAATTTTGAACTTGCAAAGAATAACGGAGACTTTAAAATACCAGGTCTTAATGCAGGAAGATTAGAATATTTTATAAAAAAAGTAAAGCTAGGGGTAAGTTTATATTTAAAGTATGGAGATTTAAAATGTTTAAAGTTTTAAAGGAAAATTAGAGAATTAAATAAACATTTGCAATATGTAACTCATAAAGAATCTGGGTTAATACCATCCAAAATAATCCTATATTGTTTTGTTTAAATGACACACAGTTTGCTACAGATAACGATAGAAAAAGAGTAAATCCTTTTTTGGTAAATTTATTTCCTAAAAAATCAAGTTTTGAAAAATAATTTAGATTTAATTTCAGTAATAATACCTGTATATAATAGAGAAAAACATGTGAAAAATTGTTTGGAAGCTATTATGAGTCAAACTTATAAGAATTTAGAAATTATTATTGTTGATGATGGGTCTACGGATAGTTCTATTAGCATTGTGAAACAATATCCTTCGGTTAAAATTATTAGTCATACTAAAAATAGAGGATTATCTGCTGCTAGAAATACGGGAATTGATAATGCTTCAGGTAAATATATTCACTTTATGGACGATGACGATTTAATTAATAAATCGTTTTATGAAGACTTAGTGAAAGCTTCTAAAGAAACTGATGCAGATATGACATGTTGTGGTATGATACACCAAAAATCAAAAGGTAAAACCCAACTTTTTAAAAATAGAAAAGTGTATCTCACTTTACAAGAAAAATTAAGAATCACATATGTAGGTAAATGGGGGTATGTAGTTCGATATCTTTTTAAATTAGATTTCATTAAAAATAACAATTTACGATTTGAAGAAGGCAAAATAATTGAAGATTTACCTTTTTCATTTGTAGCAGTATATTATGCAAATAAAATAGTTACAGCCCCAGGGGCTGAATATTTGTATGTTTATAATTTTGATTCAATAATAAATAGGCCTGATGCAGAATCAAGAAAAAGACGTAGTACAGGAAGAGTACAGTCTAGACAATTTATACTTGATTTTGCAAAAGCACATGGGAATTTTAAAATTCCAGGTGTTACTACAGGTAAACTTCGATATAAACTTAGAAAAGCGATAACATTTCTTTCTATACCACGAACTAGGTTAAAGGGTAATTAAAATGTAAGATTTATTTTTCAAAAGTAGATTTTTCAGGGAGTATATTTTCAAATGCATCATTTATATCTTGCATTACTTTTTTGTAATTTTTAATGTGTATGTTATCGTTCAAACAAACAAGAGAATACATTTGTTCTCTAACAGCTTTAATGGCTTTCTTGGATTTAAGGAGTAAAGGGAACATTTTAGTGTCCTGATACGTATTGTATGGTATAAATTTAGAACTACATATTTGCCAAGTTTTAAATAATTCAGGGGTATAATCTTTTTTACTACGAAACCTGTGTTTAGACATTTCTGTAAGTTCTTCTTGGCAATGTTTCCAAACATCTATAAAAGTAGATTTCAAAAAAGGTTGTGCATTATGGGGTGTGCGTAGTGTTATAAACTTATTATAGTATTTTAATAGTTTTGTTATTCTACTTCTTTTTCCATAAGAAGGATGAAACCACTTATCATGGTCTCTTTTAAAAACTGCTTTTTTGTCAAAATGCTTATTGATAAGACGTATATTGTTTTTCAACATTTTTTCAAATTGAGAGACCCCTGTATTGGTTCTAAAAGTAGCTATGTCTTTTGGTAAACCATTTTCAAAAAATCTACTTTTTGGAACAGTATTAATAATAAAAAAATCGTCATTAAAATACACAAAATGTTCAGCTAAATCTGGTATTTTGTGCAAATATATTTCTATTAAATTTGAATTAAATACTGGTAAATATTCATTTGGTATATAATCAGAGTGCTTTACTAGGTTTATTTTAGGGTGATTTTCATCCAGCCAATCTGGTTTTTGCCCACAGGTAACAAAATGAATTTTTCTAACCCAAGGAGCAAATTTTTCAACACCTCGAAACCAATATTTTAGAAAGCCGTGATCACGAAAGCGAGCTTCTGAAAGTTCATTTACAGAGTTATCTATCTTATTAGAAAATTTTAAAAATTCTTTTTTCCATTTAGGATCGTCCATATCAACCCAAGTAATTACAAAGTCTATCTCCATGTTATTCAAAATAAAATTAACTAATAATGGTTTTCAAATGTAAGTTTTTTCAATGTAAATTAAAACAGATTTCAATTTTTAATATATTGTAAGCGCATCCAAAAGAAGTGGTATATTTTGCATTTCTATTAAAAATGAAATCGAATTTTTGAGTATCTTTGAAAAGTTAAAAACTAATATTAATTTTATAAAACAAACAGGTGAAATTAACGGTAATTACGTTAAAAGCAACGTAGGTGCTACACAGTTAATTATAAATTATATTACTAAAAAATTATAAAATGGAGTTTATTATGCAACCTTGGCCATGGTATGTTAGTGGTCCTATGATAGCTTTAGTGCTTTTTTTAATGTTTTATTTTGGAAAAAGCTTTGGAGTTTCTTCAAATTTAGAAACGTTTTGTACCATGGGTGGTGCAGGAAAAGTTACCGATTATTTTAAAACCGATTGGAAAACAAAAAAATGGAGTTTACTTTTTGTAGTGGGAATGATTGTAGGAGGTTTTCTAGCACATACTTTTTTAACGGAATCTAACACTGTTGCTTTAAATCCAGAAACCGTTTCCAATTTAAACGAATTGGGTTTTAAAAATGCGGGAAGCACACTTTTACCTGCCGAAATTTTTGGCGAAAATGCACTTACTGTAAAAGGATTTTTTATTCTGTTGGTGGCAGGACTTTGTATTGGTTTTGGAGCACGTTATGCTGGCGGATGTACTTCTGGGCACGCAATTACAGGTTTAAGTAGCTTGCAATTTCCTTCCTTATTAGCTGTAATTGGCTTTTTTGCTGGTGGCTTACTTATGACGTGGTTTTTAATTCCATTATTATTTTAAAATTTAAAGAAAGATGAAAAATATAAAGTTTTTACTTATCGGAATATTATTTGGGGTTATTTTAAGCAAATCAGAAGCCATTTCTTGGTTTCGGATTTATGAAATGTTTAAGTTTCAATCTTTTCATATGTACGGCATAATAGGTAGTGCTGTGGCTATAGGAATTGTAATTATGCAATTGTTTAAAACAGGAAAAGTTAAAAATTATTTAGGAGAAAAAATTGTAGTAGCAGATAAGAAAAAAGGTGTTTATAAAACCCTAATTGGCGGAACATTTTTTGGTTTAGGTTGGGCATTGGCAGGTGCTTGCCCAGGTCCAATGTTTGTACTTGTAGGTCATGGAGCTTTTGCTATTTTAATTGTTTTATTAGGCGCAACTTTAGGTGCTTTTATTTATGGTTTGCTAAGTAATAAATTGCCTAAGTAAGTTTATTTAAGGGCATCAACTGTCGTGTATCATTAAGAAGAAACATGAAAAATAGCATCATTTCAATATTTCTTTTATTTTCATTAAAGCTTTTTGGACAAGATTGCGATTGCCTAAAAAATATAATTTTCCTTCAGGAAAAAATAGAAAAAAATCAAGCTTCTTATCAGCATCAAGTAGTTGAAAGTAAACGAAAAAATGAATACGCCTTTTTCAAAAGTAAAATCAATAATCTAGCGAAAAAAGTAGATAATAAAAGAGATTGTATTGGTTTAGTATCATTGTATTTAAATTTTTTCAGAGATGAACATTCTTTCATTTATTATGATGAGAATTTTTCTGTAAAAAATCAATATCAAAAGAAAATAAATCCTAAAAGAAAATCAAAAAACAAATTCGAAGGACTTTGGTATTTTCAAGACGGTAGTTTTACTGTTGAGATATTTCCGTACTCAAATGGTCTTTCAAATTGGTCTGCAATAATAAAAAAAGATTACTCAAACTATTGGGAAAAAGGGGAAGTTAAAATTGAATTTTTTAAAGACGAAAATCAAAGTCTAAAATGTATTTACTGGAACCAAAATTTTGTTCCAAAAGTATATAACGTAAATGTTTCGGATTCAATTATGTCTATAGGTCGTTATCTGCATTTCTATAGAGAAAAACCAAAGAAAATTCAAGAAAATGATGTTTCCGAAAATAACATAGTATTTAAAGAATTATCAACTAAAACGAATTACTTAAAACTACCTTCTTTCGATTTATCACAAACTCATAAAATAGATAGTTTACTTCTGCTTAATCAACACTTAATTACTTCAAAAAGTAACTTAATTATTGATGTTAGAAATAACAGAGGAGGCGGTTTTGATGCTTTTAAATCAGTTTTACAATACATTCTTGATTCAGAAATTATTGAACATCCTTATTATGGTTCTGTTTGGGTAAGTGAAGACAATTTAGAATATTATGATACAACAAAGTATGAATATGCTGAAACAAAAAAAGACAGCTTAGAAGAATTAGAATATGTTCAGTTCTTAAAAAAATATAAAGGTTCGTTTACACCAATTGAAACGGAAAAAGACACTATTTCTTTATCAAAAGGATTTCCAAAAAGAATAGGAATATTAGTTAACAGATATACAGCAAGTTCCGCAGAAGGGTTTGTACTTACTTCATCTTATTCCAATAAAGTAGAAATATTTGGGGAAAACACTATGGGAGCGGTTTCATATGGCGATTGGATGCCTGTTGAAATATCTGATTTAAATATTTGGATAGCCATAACAACAAAAAAAATGATTTTTAAACATAATGAAGATTTTGAGAGTATTGGTATTTCACCAAATATTGATTTATCTTCTGACAAAGAAGACGATTGGATAAAAATTGTTTTAAATCATCTTGAAAAAAATAACGAACGAGCAACAATATATAAACCCAATTAAGGTGAATTTTATTTTGTCCGAATGTTTAAAAAAATTATTTAGCTTTTAATAAACTAAGATTCTATCACAAATATTGTTTAAAATAGCATTTTTATAAGTTTGCATTTACTCTCCTGTAAAATTAGGCTTTCTTTTTTCTAAAAAGGCTGTTGTGCCTTCTTTAAAGTCTTTTGTGCCAAAACAGCTGCCAAATTCTTCTACTTCTACGTTAAAACCATTTGTACCGTCTTCAAAATTAGCATTCACAGAACGAATGGCAGCACTTATTGCTGTTGAAGAGTTCCTTGCAATTTTACTAGCAATTTGTTGTGTAAAAGGCAATAATTCTTCAAGTGTGGTTACGTGGTTTACTAATCCATAACTTTGAGCCTCTTCTGCAGTTATCATTCCTGCAGTCATAATGAGTTCCATAGCCCTTCCTTTACCAATTAATTGAGGCAAACGCTGTGTACCACCATAACCAGGAATTACGCCTAATGAAACTTCTGGCAAGCCCATTTTTGCATTGTTTGAAGCTATTCTAAAATGGCACGCCATGGCTAATTCTAATCCGCCACCTAAGGCAAAACCATTTACCGCAGCAATTACTGGAGTAGCTAAATTTTCTATAAAATTGAATAAAATTTCTTGTCCTTTTTTAGCTAAATTGCCTCCTTCTTCTGTTGAAAAATGAGCAAATTCAGAAATATCAGCCCCTGCAACAAAGGCTTTTTCTCCGCTACCTGTTATTACAATTGTTTTTACTAATCGGTCTTGATCTAAAGTTTTTAAAGCTGTATGTAATTCTTCAATGGTAGCTTTATTTAAAGCGTTTAATTTTGTGGGTCTGTTAATCGTTATTTGTGCTAGTGCATCTTGCTTTTCAACTAAAATAGTATCGAATTTCATAGGTTGTGTTTTTTAATTTACTATTATGTTTTTGGTAAAATTACAACAAAAGTAGTTCCTTCGCCTATTTTTGAAGTAAAGGAAATAGAGCCATCGTACGTTTCAATTATTTTTTTAATCATTGCTAGCCCTAAGCCCATTCCGCTTGTTTTTGTGGTGAATTTAGGTTCAAAAATTAAGTCTTTTAATTCGTCTTGAATTCCTTTTCCGTTATCGGAAACCGTAATTTTTAAATTCTGCTCAGAAGCGGTAACAATAACATTTATTTTTTTATCAGCGATATCTTCCGTAGCTTGTATTGCGTTTTTAACTAGGTTTGTTACAATGCGAATTAATTGATTTTTATCTAAATTGGCAAAAAGTTCTTTTTCGTTTGGGTTGTAATGTATGTACTCTTCATCAAAAATATCCAACGCTAATTTTATTACTTCAATAACATTTAATTTTTCTTTGTTTTGCGTTGGCATTTTTGCAAAATCGGAAAAAGCAGAGGCAATGGCACTCATTACATCAATTTGTTGAATAAGTGTTTGGCTATATTCTTTTAGTTTTTCTTTAATATTTGGGTCTTCTATATTAAATTTTTGTTCGAAGCTTTGTACTGAAAGCCGCATGGGTGTTAGCGGATTTTTAATTTCGTGCGCTACTTGTTTTGCCATTTCACGCCAGGCCTGTTCACGTTCACTTTTTGCAAGTTTAATGGCACTTTCTTCTAATTGGTCAATCATATTATTGTACGATTTCACCAAGGTGTTTATTTCTCTGCTGGCAGTATGTAACGTAATTTTTTCGTTTCGTTTGTTAAGGCGGGTTTCTTTAATTTTATCGGCAATCGTTTGAATAGATTTGGTAATGTAGCTAGATAAAAAATAAGCAAAGGCAATGGCAATAATAAACATTAAAACATACACTACTGCTAGGTGCATCATAAACTCCCGTAGTTCTTTTTTTTGCTCTTCGTGCCCTTGTGTTATTTGTAATTCTAAAATACCAATTCGTTTAAATTTTGGGTCGTTTATAAAGGTGTAAGACGATTGGTAGGTGATATCTTTTTCTGTTCGGCTTTTAAAAATTTTATGATTCGAGCTGTTTCCTAGCTCGTTTATAATTTCTTTTGGAAGCGACTGCTCACTATCTTTCGTAAATCCTGTTGGAATAGACGATTTTAGTAGCGTACCATTCATATCGTACATGGATATGTTTAATTTGTGTATAATGGCAATTTCGTAAATCCGTTCTTGAAAAATATTGGCTAAATTTTCAGTATTTACAGGAAAAGTTGTTTTTTGTTGTAATTCTATTTCAATAGCCAATTTGGTGGTGGCTTCTTTTCGTGCAAATTGTTGAATATGATATTCTTTGCTTTGTTCGTCGTATTGATAAATAGTAACCGCAGCAATTAGTACCGATGCCAATAATACCAAAAGTATCATTGCCAAAAATATTCGAATTCTAAGCGATATGTTTTTAAGTTTTATCACTATTCTGTTGTGGTTTCTTCTTTTTTGTGTAACAAACGGGTTAGTTTTATTGATAAATCGAGCAAAATAATTTTCGCATTCCCGTTTCTTTCAATATGATACAATGCATCGTTCAATTCTTTTTCAATGGTTAAAATATTGCTACCATGTACAAACGGAGCAAATTTTTGTAAGCTGAAGTTGGGTAATTGTGTTTCTAAAAAAACCAAATCGGGCGTTTTATAGTTAAGCAACAGCGCTTGCCTAAAAAAATGCAAGCAATAGTGTAAAAATTGCTTTTGGGTTTCTCTTCCACTTTTTGCAATTTCTTCGCTCCAAGTAATTAACTGCTGAATTGCGGTGGCATTTCCTTTGGCAATAAAAGCGGTTCGAATCCATGTAACAAACCATTGTTCAAAAATTAAATCGTTTTCATTATTATTTAAAATTTGAAGTGCTTTGTTGTAATTTCCTTCGGCTTGATGGGCTATTTTAATGGCTTGGTTTTCTAAAACTTGTTGGTTTTCTATTAAAGCGTTTTTAATGTTTTCTTCACTTAATGAAGGAAAATATAATGTTTGACACCTAGATTTTATAGTGTCTATTATTTGTTCTTCTTTTTCGGTAATTAGTAAAAAAACGGTTTTGTTTGGCGGTTCTTCAATTAGCTTTAATAATTTATTTGCAGCGGCGGTATTCATTTTATCGGCTTGCCAAATAATCATTACTTTAAATCCGCCTTCGTAACTTTTTAATTGTAATTTTTTTACAATATCTTCTGCTTCATCAACACTAATTAATCCTTGTTTGTTTTCTACGCCAATGTATTGTAACCAGTTAAATAGGTTTCCGTAAGGTTGTTCTTTAATAAATGCTCGCCATTCGTTTAAAAATAAATTGCTTACGGGGTGTTTTTTAATAGATTCGTTGGTTGTTACAGGAAAGGCAAAATGCAAATCAGGATGCTGTAATTTTTCGCATTTTATATTACAAGCTTCGGTATTTTCAGAAAAATTACACAGTAAAAATTGTGCATAAGCAATTGCCATTGGCAATGCGCCCGAACCTTCTTTTTCTACAAATAATTGTGCGTGAGGTATTCTACCATTTTTTGCAGAACTTTGTAAATGTTCCTTTATATATTCTTGACCTATAATTTGACTAAAAAGCATAACGTAAATGTAAAATAAAAATTAAAACTATAAATGTTACTTTTGTGAAAAATATTTTTAAATGAAAACAATAAACGATTTTAATTTTGAGCACAAAACAGCATTAATTCGTGTTGATTTTAATGTGCCTTTAAGCGATACCTTTGAAATTTTAGATACCACTAGAATTAACGCCGTAAAACCAACCATTATTAAAATTTTAGAAGACGGCGGAAAATGCGTTTTACTATCGCATTTAGGAAGACCGAAAGGGGTTGATAGTAAGTTTTCATTACGTCATATTGTAGATGAAGTTACCAAAATTATTGGAGTTAATATAAAATTTGTAGCCGATTGTATTGGCGAAGTGGCTGAAAATGCAGTAGCAAATTTAGAAGAAGGCGAAGTTTTATTATTAGAAAACGTACGTTTTTACGAAGAAGAGGAATTAGGCGATGTTGCTTTTGCGGAAAAACTATCAAAATTAGGCGATATTTACGTAAACGATGCCTTTGGAACAGCACACAGAGCCCACGCTTCTACCGCAATTGTTGCACAGTTTTTTGGAGAAAAAAAATGTTTTGGAAACTTATTAGCCGCAGAAGTACAAAGTATTAATAAAGTATTACACGAGCCTAAAAAACCAGTAACGGCAATTTTGGGTGGCGCAAAAGTGTCTTCTAAAATTGGTATTATTGAAAATATTTTAGGCAAAGTAGACCATATTATTATTGGTGGTGGTATGACTTTCACTTTCATTAAAGCTTTAAAAGGCAATGTTGGTAATTCACTTGTTGAAGATGATAAACTAGCGTTAGCACTAGAAATTTTAGCGAAAGCCAAAGAGAAAAATACTGAAATTCATTTACCAGTAGATGCCGTAATTGCCAATGCTTTTTCAAACGAAGCAGATACACAAATAGTTGATACCACTAAAATACCAAACGGTTGGATGGGCTTAGATTGTGGTCCGAAAACAATAGAAAAATTTGCAGCTATTATTGAAAAATCGAATACCATTTTATGGAACGGACCTTTAGGAGTTTTTGAATTAGAAAAATTTTCAACCGCAACCATAGCTTTAGGCGAATTAATTGCAAAAGCTACTAAAAATGGTGCCTTTTCATTAGTGGGTGGTGGCGATTCTGTTGCTGCAGTAAAACAATTTGGTTTTGATGATAAAGTAAGTTATGTTTCAACAGGTGGTGGAGCCATGCTTGAAATGTTAGAAGGAAAAATCCTACCAGGAATTGAAGCCATTTTAAAATAAATAAACGATGAAATACACTACGTTGCCAAATACCGATGTACAAGTTTCTAAAATTTGTTTAGGAACCATGACTTGGGGAAACCAAAATACAGAAGCCGAAGGGCACGAACAAATGGATTACGCACTTGAAAAAGGCGTTAATTTTTTTGATACTGCCGAATTATATTCTGTACCAGCAAAAGCAGAAACGTACGGTGCAACCGAAAAAATAATTGGTTCTTGGTTTAAAAAAACAGGAAACCGAGATAAAGTTGTGTTGGCTAGTAAAATTGCTGGTTCTGGAGATTACACGGCTCATATTAGAAAAGACGGATTTAGCAAACGTGCCATTACCCGAAGCCATTGAAAATAGCTTACAACGCTTACAAACCGACTATATTGATTTGTATCAATTGCATTGGCCAGAGCGAGGCGTAAATTGTTTTGGTGTACGGGATTATCCTTATAAAACCTCTTCAAAAGGAGCAGAAAACCATTTAGAAATTTTAGAAACCTTACAAGATTTTATAAAACAAGGTAAAATAAAACACATTGGGCTTTCAAACGAAACACCTTGGGGAACAATGAAATATTTACAAACCGCAGAAAAATACAATTTACCAAGAATTAGTACCATACAAAACTCGTATTCTATGATTCATAGAGGATATGAATACGGAATGTCGGAAGTTTCGTTGCGTGAAAATGTAGGTTTACTAGCCTATTCTCCGTTAGCACAAGGGGTTTTATCGGGCAAATACCTTGATGGAAGAACACCCGTTGGGGCTAGAGGTACACTATTTCCTCGTTTTATTGCTCGTTATAAAAATGAAGGTTCTGAAAAAGCAGTAAAGCAGTATTTAAAAATAGCCGAAAAAAAACGGATTAAGTTTGCCTCAATTAGCGTTAGCTTTTATAAACCAGTTACCATTTGTAACCAGTAATATTATTGGAGCAACAAAAATGAGCCAATTAAAGGAGAATATTGATAGTATTAATATTACTTTATCGGATGAAATTTTAGACGAAATTGAAAAAGTGCATACAGAAATTCCAAATCCAGCGCCTTAATTAAAGGCTTATTTGTTTTTTAATTTTTGCCAGTTTGTGTCGCCTTTTTGTTGGCGTACTTTTACATTTCCTTCTTGCCAGTCGGTAAGTTTGTTGCCTAACCAAGAACTGTAAAAAAGGTACAATTTACCGTCTCTAATTTCAAAAATTTCAGGATCAACCTGCATAATTTTTTTCTTTTCTGCCACGGCATAAGCGCAATAACCACCATATTGAGGAATGTATTTTTCGGGCGATTTTTAAATGCTTCTAAATTTTCTTTCGATGAAAACTTAAATTTAGCACCATCAAATTCTGTTGTAAAATTGTTATTTCCTTCTTTGGCTTCGTTTCTAAAATACGAAAACCACACCGTAGCCTTCTAAAATATATCCATTTTTTAGATTATAATTTTGGGCGAAAAAAACGCAAGGAATTATTAAAAATAAAAACTGTAAAGTACTTTTTATCATAACATTTTTTTAGAAATATAGAGTTATTGGTCGGTAAAGTTTGTTGCACATTACAAAACCATTAAATTACATCCTCTGATATCAGAATTATCAAACCTGCCAATAATTTCAAAGGTTTTGTTATTGTGTACTTTTCCTAAATCTTGCGTGGCAATAAACGAACACGAATTATAATTGGCTAAATCAATAATATTTATTCCACCTGTTTTTTCGGTTTCGTTAATGGTTAAAGCATCTTCGGTATCACGCGTTAAAACTTTCATCCATGGCGGACAAGAAAAAATACCATTTCCGTTAGAATACGCTTGGCTTAAAAGCTCAGTCATTCCATATTCAGAATGAATTTTTGAAACGCCAAATCCGTTTGCAAGAATTTCATGCAATTCGCTTCTAACAAGTTCTTTTCGTTTCCCTTTCATTCCGCCAGTTTCCATAATTATGGTGTTTTTTAGCTTGAATATTTGTTGTTCAAGCAAATCTAACAACGCAAAAGAAACGCCAATTAATAGTGTTTTTTGTCCTTTTTCGTTTAATTCTATAAGTTTTTTAGCAATTTCAGTTAAATTATGCAAATAAAAACCACTTTCCGAATTTTTTGTTTTGGCAATTAAATCGTTTACCATAAACACTAAAGACGAGCCTTGTCGTTCTAAATAATTGGGTAATAAAGCTAAAATTACATAATCTTCTACGTTTCCATAAAAGTGCGAAAAGCCTTTTAAATAGCTGTTTTTATACCAATTAATGTCGGTAATAAAATGTTTGCTTGTAGTTGATGACGTAGTGCCAGAACTTATAAAAGTTTCTTCAATTTTATTTAAAGAAGAAACTATTTTTTTGGTTTTAAAAAATTCAATAGGTAAAAACGGAATTTCGTTTACCGTATGCACATCGCTTGGATGTACGTACAACAAATCGCAAAACGAACGATACACTTTGTTGTGTGTAAATTGATGTTTAAACACTTGCAAAGCGATTTTTGTAAACTGCTGTTCTGTTTTTATGTTAAAAATTTCTTCTTGCATAATAGGTGCAAAAATAGAATAAAAAATACGATACTTTTTATCAGTATTTTTGTTAGTTGTATTTAATTTTTCGTAATACTCGCATGGTGTCTTTATATTTTATATAGGTGGTTTTATCGCCTAATTTTTTAATATAATTTTTGGCTTTTTTTAATTGCTCAGGAGCTTCTGTAAATCCGTTTAAAAAGCAAATTAAATAGGTAGTAGGTAGTTTAAATACATCTTCATACTCAATAGCAGAAAGCGTATTGTTGTTTTCTATTTTGTTAACTATGGCGTTGTTATTGTTGTAAATGTGGTGCAAAACGGCTTTGTCGTATTTTGGGGCTTCGAAAAGTAATTCGGTAATAATATTGTATTTGCCGTTGTCTTTAAAATTGATAATGGTTTTTTCTAACGGATAGTGTTTTTCGTTTTTTATCAATACCTAATAAAATGTATTCAGTAATTATAAAGGAATGATTGTTGTAGGTAATTTTTTACGTCATCTAAAGCGGAATAAAATAATCGAACTTGTTCGTTAACTAGCTCAATATCAACTCGTGATAAAAAATTTTCGTTGTTTATTTCTTTTTGTTCACCTGCCCAACAAACTACAAATTGCTCTTTAAAAACCTTGTATTGAGGGTTAAATTCTGGTTTGTGGTTGTTCATAAAATCGAACACGCCATTAAGTGTTAATTCAATATTATTGCTTGCATTTTTTTCAATGGCCTCAACAATTTCTTTGTTGGTATTGTTTAGTGTAAAAGGTCTGTTAGTAGGTATTGAGTTGCTACCACGCCGGTAAAAAATAGTTCCTTTATTGTATTTCCACGCATTTTTTATAAGCGAGGTAATATTTTTATTTGGGTAAATGGTTACTAGCCCAACTACTTTATGACGTTGTAAACTGGGAAAAGGAACGTTTTCGTATTCAATTTTTGGCGGATTTACCAAATAGGCATTTACTAAGTTTTGAATTTTACTATCGTCATAAAAATCGACCCCAATAATTTTATTTGCTTCATCTTCAACCCCAATTACAATATACGAATTGTTTGTAGGGTTGGAGTTTGATAAAGCACAAATGTGTTTTAAAAACTTGGCTTTTCCTTCTTTACTGTTAAGCGATAATTTTTGCTTTTTATCATAAAAACTATTTTCATCGTTGTGCGAAAGCAGGTTTTTAATTAAAAGACGTTTATTAATCATTTACTTAATTCATTTCTTTAAAAAAGGAAGCATTTATTTGTTATAAAGATATACATTTTGTTAGTATTTGAAAAGAAAAAACCACCCTTTTAACAGGTGGTTTCTTAATCGTTAACTACTTTGAATAATTAACGAGAATCAACTAACTAAACTTTATTTTAATTTCTTCGTTGTTTTATTGCTCTTTTTGTGAAAATGCGGGCTCTATTATTATTATTTACGCCTCTAGGTTTTGTATTCGGTATGGCACTTCTTAATTCTATTAAACCTTTAGCGGTGTATTCATAGGTGGTTTGAGAGTTGAAATGATACAGTTCAATTTGGTAATCGTTAATAATTTTTAATTCAAATTCTTCTACTTTTCCGTTGTCATAAGTAAGCTTTAATTCTTTTACATCAGCTACGTCATCATAGTCGAATACGGTGTATTGCCCCTCTCCAATTCCATTCCAAATTATAAATGCTCGAAGGAACAGCATTTTCCGAGGTGTAAAAGGTGCTTACCTCGTCTAACGGAAAGTTTAAATAATTTTCATTATCAAAAGAATTTTGTGTTCCTCCATAAGTATTGGTATTCTCCCAAGCGGAATATTCTTGTAAAAGATATTCAATATTATTGTAGAAAACATAATCATAATCGAAATTCGTTGTTTGATAGCCAATTAAATAATAGCTTACGTTTTCATAAATATCGTCTATTCTAATTTCGTTTTGAGAAATTTGGACAACATCAAAATCGTATCTTCCTTCGGAATGACTAGTTTCTAAAAAACCATTATAGGTGTTGTAGCTACCAATTAAAACTCCAAAACCATTGCCCGTTGTACCAATATTCGCAATATTGTTATTGGCATACATTTTTCCGTTTTGAAAAGATACCGTAAAAGCTCTTGTTAAAAAAGGAACATCACTACTGCCCGATTTTCCATCGATATACCAAACATCGTAGCCAGACATTATTTCTTCTAACGATGCACCAGTATAATTTATATCGTTTTCAATAAAAGTGCAAGAAGCAAAACTGCTTATAAGAAATATTGATAAAAGTAATTTTATAAGTTTCATTAAGGTGTGTTTTTATATTACTATTTGTATAGTTTCAAAATGTGTGCCAAAGATGTAAATGTTAAAATTCGGTAAGTTTTTCTATTGGAAAGTTACACTAATGTTTTCGCCTTTTTTTATATTGGAAAAATGATTAAAAAAAACAATTCCGCTTGTAGTTTTGGCTTCAATTAACCAATAAGAGCCTTTAAAATAGGAATTTATAACACAGTAGCATTTTGTTCACCGTTTTCTACAAGTTTAATTTGATGCGGATACAATAAATGCGTTTTACTATTTATTGTAATTTCGTTTACATCGTCAAACAAAGTAGCCACATATTTTTCTTTTGGATTTGTATAAATTTCTTGCGGTGTACCGTTTATTAAAATTTGGTTGTTTTTAATAATAATTAGTTTGTTGGCGAATGAAAGCGCATCGTTTTTATCGTGTGTGGCAATAATACAAGTAATTTTATTTTCTTTTAAATAGGAAAATAACTTTCTGCGTAAAGTGTTTTTTTTAAAGTTATCTATTTGCCCAAAAGGTTCGTCTAAAAGTAGTAGTTTAGGTTGTTTTGCCAAAGCTCTAGCAATGGCAACACGCTGTTGCTGTCCGCCACTTAAATTTTTTACTTTTGTGTTTTTGTAGGCGGTCATTTCTATAACTTCTAATAACTCGTCTGTTCGTTTTTTGGCTTCTTTAGGATAAAAACGCGATAAAAATTTCGTGATGTTTTCTGCAACTGAAGTAAAGGGCATTAAATCGAAATCTTGCGCTACGTATTTAAAAAATTCAATTCCTGGAACTAAGTTAAATGCAGGACCTAAAATTGGTGTTGTGTTCCAAAAAATTTTGCCTTCTTGGGGGTCCAATAATCCGTAAATTATTTTTAATAGGGTAGATTTTCCGCATCCGCTTTCGCCCATAATACAAAGGTGTTCTCCTTGTTTTAAAGAGAACGAAATATCTTTTAAAACGGTTTTGTTTTTAAGGTATGTAAACGAAATGTTTTCAACGTGTAGCATTAGGTCAAAAATAGGTTTTTTATAGTTTATGTAAGCAGCTTTTTTTATTGAAATAGAAAGTTTGTAAATAAAAAACTATCTTTATTTTTTTAATCATACGTTTTATTATGGACTACGGATTTTTATCAATTTTACCACCCGTTTTAGCAATTATTCTAGCGTTAAGAACAAAACAAGTGTACATTGCTTTGTTGTTTGGTATTTGGTTTTCTTGGTTAATTATCAAAAGTTGGAATCCGTTAGATGGAACCTTAGCTATGATCGAAGGAATGGTAAATGTTTTTAAATCCGAAGGAAATACAAGAACCATAATGTTTAGTGCGTTAGTTGGGGCGTTGTTAATTTTTATTCAATATTCCAGAGGTGTTGAAGGTTTTATTAATATTATCAATAGAAAATTAGTAACACTAGAAACTAAAAAAACAGGGTATAGCAGAGTAATGGTACAAGTTTTAGCAACTTTTACAGGATTACTATTATTTGTTGAAACCAGTATTAGCTCGTTAACAGTTGGAACTTTATACAGACCCATTTTTGATAAACTAAAAATTCCAAGAGAAAAACTGGCGTATATTGCCGATTCTAGCTCGGCTCCGTCATCCATTTTAATTCCGTTTAATGCTTGGGGGTGCGTTTATTATGGGACTTTTACTAACGCAGGGAATTGAAAATCCGTTTTCAATGATGATGGCGTCTATCAAATATAATTTTTATCCTATTTTGGCAATTGCAACTGTTTTTTATCGTTATTTTTTCTAAAAAAGATGTTGGATTGATGAAAAAAGCCGAAAAAAGAACCAAAGAAACAGGCGAGTTAATGAACGAAGGTGCTACACCAATGGTTTCTGATGAAGTTACGTCTTTTCCGCCAAAAGAAGGAATCCTGCCAAAGCCTATAATATGATTGTACCGCTTTTAGTAATGGTTTTTATGATGCCAATCAACTTAATGTATACAGGTTGGAATGCTGTAGAAACATCAACTTCCTTTTTTAATCACGCCATAGAAGCTATTGGAAAAGGTTCGGGTTCCTCATCGGTTTTATATGCGGTAATTATGGCGCTTTTAGTAGCTATGACTATGTATTTTATGCAAGGAATTATGAAGCCCAAAGAAGCCGTAAACTTAACCTTAAAAGGAATTAGCGAATTAATGCCTTTGGCGTTGTTAATGCTGTTAGCCTTTGCCATTGGCGATGCTTGTAAAGAATTAGAAACAGGAGTGTACGTTGCCAATGTAACCAAAGAATGGCTGTCGCCAGAATTATTGCCTGCGGTAGTTTTTGTAATAAGTTCGTTTATTGCGTTTTCTACCGGAACTTCTTGGGGAACGTTTGCTATTATGTTGGCAATTGCTATTCCTATGGCAACTATTCATGGGAGCGGATGTAACAATTGTAGTGGCAGCAACGTTAGGCGGTGGCGTTTTTGGCGACCATTGTTCGCCAATTTCCGATACGTCTATTATTTCATCAATGGCTTCGGCAAGTGGACCATATAGACCACGTAAAAACGCAGTTGCCTTATGCCTTAATTGGTGGTGTAATTACCGTCATTTTGTATTTAATTATTGGGTTTTTATAGAAATTATTTAGCCAAAATACCCCGCTTTTTAAGTTGCGGAATGGTACGTAAAGCGGCTTCTTTAATCGTATTTTCTTTAAACAGAAAGGTTTTTTCAAACAAGGTATTTCCTTCAAAAAAAGTAACTTGAAAACGATTGTTTAATTTAAACAATTCTGGCTGAATAAACTCAACCTTAGCAAATGAATTGGCAGGAAGTTTTTCTATTTTTTTACGCAATAAAGAGGTGGTTTTGGTTTCAGAAAATCCTTGCGAAACCACCACTACCATTTCTAAATCGGTTGATTTTTTGTTGATAATATATACATTCCAATCGTCTGTCTTGTAAATGTCGTTGTATTCATACACAACAGCCATTTCCACATCGGTAACTTTTGGTATTTGAATGTCTTTTTTCAAAATTAAATCACCGATGTAAACTGTTCTAAAAAGCGTTTGTCGTTCTCGTAAAACATTCTAATATCGGGTATTTGATATAGTAACATGGCGATACGTTCAATTCCCATTCCAAAGGCATAACCGCTGTATTTTTGTTGGGTCAATATTCGCATTTTTAAGCACGTTTGGGTCTACCATACCACAGCCCATAATTTCTAACCAACCCGTTCCTTTGGTAATTTTGTAGTCGGTTTCTGTTTCTAATCCCCAATAAATATCAACTTCGGCACTTGGCTCGGTAAACGGAAAATAAGAAGGACGTAAACGTATTTTCGACTTCCCAAACATCTCTTTGGTAAAGTATAAAAGTGTTTGCTTTAAATCGGCAAACGAAACATCGGTATCAATATACAACCCTTCTACTTGATGAAAAATACAGTGTGCTCTGGCAGAAATATCTTCGTTTCTAAAAACCCTACCTGGCGAAATGGTTCTAATGGGCGGTGTATTGTTTTCCATATAAACGCACTTGTACAGAAGAGGTGTGCGTACGTAGTAAAATATCAGGATTTTGTTCAATAAAAAACGTGTCTTGCATATCACGTGCTGGGTGATATTCAGGCAAGTTTAGTGCGGTAAAATTATGCCAATCATCTTCAATTTCTGGACCTTCTGAAACGGTAAAACCAATGCGGTTAAAAACCTCAATAATTTGATTTTTTACCAACGATATTGGATGACGCGAACCCAACTCAATAGGCTCTTCTGGGCGAGTTAAATCGCCATACAAACGCTTCTGTTCGGTGCTATTTTCAAGTGCTTCTTTTAAGGTTGTAATTTTAGCTTCCGCTTCTTGTTTTAGCGTGTTTATTATTTGCCCAAACTCTTTTTTCTGCTCGTTGGGTACATTTTTAAATTCAGCAAAAAGGTCTTTTAAAATTCCTTTACTTCCTAAATAGTGTATTCTAAAAGTTTCAATTTCATCTTTAGTGGTGGCATTAAATGCTTGTACATCACTTATAAGGTCTTTTATTTTATCTAACATTTTTACGTAAAATTAAAGTACAAATTTAGTGTTTTTTATAGAGTTTTATAACTGGTTTTATATCATATTCTAATTTCATCTTCAAAAAAAGATAGAATTTAAAAGCAACTTCTTTCTTTTTGAAGAAGAAAAATTTAAATAAATAGCGTAATTTTAGCTTTTAAACAGAAATTAAAAAAATGACAAAAAAAGCACTACCAGATTTAAGAACCTATGAATTTGAAGATGTTGCATTTGAAGAATTAATGCAAAACCGAATTAACAAAGTGCTTATTGTTTGCTCGAATTATGATTATTATACGCTGGAAGAAGATGGTAGAATTGATGAGCGCATTTTTTACGAATACACGGCATTAAATTTACGCTATCCGCCAAGTTTTGTGCATGCAAATTCGGCAAAAAGAGCCTTAATGGTTTTGGAAAGCGATAAAATAGACATGGTAATTACGTGGCTTGATATTGGCAATTACAAAGCTTTTGAAACTTCAAAAATTATTAAAGAATCGTTTCCTGAGGTTCCCATTGCGGCGTTAAGTCATCACTCGGCACAGTTAAGAAGAAAGTTAGAAGCTGAAAATGCGGGTTTTATAGATTTTGTTTTTCATTGGAACGGAAATGTTGATATTTTTTTAGCCATTATAAAATTAACGGAAGACCGTATGAATGCTGAAAAAGACATCAATAAAATTGGCGTAAAAGCCATTTTGTTGGTTGAAGATTCTCTACGGTTTTACTCTCGGTATTTGCCAATTATTTACAAAATTATTTTAACACAAGCGGATGCTTTTATGTCGGAAGGCTTAAAACGAGCACAGAAAAATGATGTTGATGCGGGGGCGACCAAAAATTCTGCTAGCCACCAATTTTGAAGAAGGAAAATTGCTATTTGAAAAGTACAAAGACAATTTACTGGGCGTAATTTCCGATGTTTCTTATTATAGAAACGGCAAAAGAGACGTAAAAGCAGGGTTTGAATTGCTAAAATATGTTAGAAGTTACAAACGATATTTTCCTTTTTTAATTCAATCGTCCGAAAGTAGTAACGAACAACCTGCTTTAGAATTAAAGGGGAAATTTTTATACAAACATTCCGAAACATTAGAAGAAGAAATAAAAAAACTATATCAATCAATATTTTTCGTTTGGCGAGTTCGAGTTTTGGGATCCAGATCAAATAAAAGTATTGGTTTCGGTAAAAGATCTTACAGGTTTTCAAAAAGCGTTGCATATCGTAACTCCGGCTTGTATTATTTATC
>JASJYW010000027.1:57888439-57920572 GCA_030386875.1 Morinoia aosen
GGACAAGGAAGAGTATTAGGAGGAATCGCTGTTGGAAAAGCCGATGTAATTCGAGAAATTTACTTGTTTTCAAGAAATACAGGACCAGCAATGTCGCCATTTAATGCTTGGGTTTTATCAAAAAGTTTAGAAACCTTAGCTGTAAGAGTAGAAAAACATTGTAAAAATGCCTTGAAAGTCGCTAAGTTTTTTAGAAGAAAACGATAAGGTTGAATTTGTAAAATATCCGTTTTTAAAATCGCATCCGCAGTATAAAATTGCAAAAAGTCAAATGAAATTAGGTGGAAACATTATTGCTTTTGAAATAAAAGGAGGCATTGATGCTGGAAGAAACTTTTTAAATCATATTAAAATGTGTTCATTATCCGCAAATTTAGGCGATACTCGTACAATTGTTACGCATCCGGCAAGTACAAACACACAGTAAATTATCAAACGAAGATCGTTTAGAAGTTGGTATATCAGAAGGTTTGGGTGCGTGTTTCCATAGGTTTGGAAAATGCAAAAGATATTATTAACGATTTAAAACAAGCATTAAAAAATGCCTAATATTTATAAAGAATTACAAAATAGAATTTTGGTGTTGGATGGGGCAATGGGTACTATGTTGCAAGCCTATAAATTTACAGAGGAAGATTTTAGAGGCAAACGTTTTAAAGACTATGCAACACCATTACAAGGGAATAACGATTTGCTATCTATCACGCAGCCAGAAGCTATAAAACCATTCACGGAAAATATTTTGAAGCAGGAGCAGATATTGTTGAAACCAATACGTTTTCAAGTACAACCATTGCAATGGCGGATTATCAAATGGAAAGTTTGGTGTACGAATTAAATTATCAATCGGCAAAAATAGCAAAAGAAGTAGCGGATGAATTTACAGCAAAAGAACCACACAAACCTCGTTTTGTGGCAGGTTCTATTGGACCTACAAATCGTACAGCAAGTATGTCGCCCGATGTAAACGATCCAGGATACAGAGCCGTAACTTTTAATGAATTGTCGCATTGCTTACAAACAACAAGTAGAAGCTTTGGTTGACGGTGGAGTAGATATTTTATTAATAGAAACTGTATTCGATACTTTAAATGCCAAAGCAGCCTTATTCGCCATTGAAGAGGTAAAAGATGAAAGAAATATGGATATTCCAATTATGTTAAGCGGTACAATAACCGATGCTTCTGGTAGAACCTTGTCTGGGCAAACTGCCGAAGCGTTTTTAATATCGGTATCTCATATTCCACTGTTATCTGTTGGATTTAATTGTGCTTTGGGGGCAAATTTATTGCAACCGCATTTAGAGGCTATTGCCAGTAAAACCGATTTTGCTATTTCGGCACACCCAAATGCAGGATTGCCAAATGCTTTTGGAGAATACGATGAATCTCCTGAAGAAATGGGCGAGCAAATTGAGGAATATTTAAAGAAAAATTTAATCAATATTATTGGTGGTTGTTGTGGTACAACGCCAAATCATATTAAAGTAATTGCTACTATTGCAGCAAAATACAAACCTAGAAAAATGAATTCGTTAGCAGTTTAGCATTAAAAAATTATGAGTATAAAGCAAACGAAATACATGCGTTTATCGGGCTTAGAGCCTTTAATATTAAATGAAAACAGCAACTTTATAAATGTTGGTGAGCGTACCAATGTTGCAGGTTCACGCAAATTTCTTCGGTTAATTAAAGATGAAAAGTTTGATGAAGCTTTAGACATTGCTCGTCATCAAGTAGATGGGGGCGCACAAATTATTGATATTAATATGGATGACGGACTTATAGATGGTAAAGAATCTATGGTGCGTTTTTTAAACTTAATTGCTGCCGAGCCAGATATTTGCCGAGTTCCTATTATGATTGATAGTTCTAAGTGGGAAATCATAGAGGCAGGTCTGCAAGTTGTGCAAGGGAAATGCGTGGTAAATTCCATTTCTTTAAAAGAAGGCGAAGCGCAATTTATTTGGCAAGCAAAACAAATAAAACGTTACGGAGCTGCGGTAATTGTTATGGCTTTTGATGAAGTTGGACAAGCCGATAATTACGAACGACGTATTGAAATAGCTAAACGTTCGTACGATATTTTAGTAAATCAAGTAAACTTTCCTGCGGAAGATATTATTTTCGATTTAAACATTTTTCCTGTGGCAACAGGTATGGAAGAACATCGAAGAAATGCAATCGATTTTATTGAAGCCACACGTTGGGTACGTGAAAATTTACCAAATGTAAGTGTAAGTGGTGGAGTAAGTAACGTGTCGTTTTCGTTTCGTGGAAATGATGGCGTTCGTGAAGCAATGCATTCGGTATTTTTGTATTACGCCATTCAGGCGGGTATGAATATGGGAATTGTAAATCCCGCATTGTTAGAGGTTTATGATGATATTCCGAAGGATTTACTAGAGCGCGTTGAAGATGTTATTTTAGACAAACGAGACGATGCTACGGAACGATTGTTAGATTTTGCAGAAACCGTAAAAGGCTCAAAAGTTGAAAAAGGAGTTGATTTATCTTGGAGAGAAAATTCATTACAAGAAAGAATAACACACGCTTTAGTAAAAGGAATTGATGCTTTTATTATTGAAGATGTTGAACAAGCAAGGCAAGAAGCCGAAAAACCAATTGAAGTAATTGAAGGGCATTTAATGATTGGTATGAATGTAGTGGGCGATTTGTTTGGTGCAGGAAAAATGTTTTTGCCACAAGTGGTAAAATCGGCTCGAGTAATGAAAAAAGCGGTAGCGTATTTGAATCCGTTTATTGAAGCCGAAAAAGGCGATAAACAAGAGCCTGTTGGTAAAATATTAATGGCTACTGTAAAAGGCGATGTACACGATATTGGTAAAAATATTGTAAGTGTTGTTTTGGCGTGTAATAATTACGAAATAGTAGATTTAGGGGTAATGGTACCTCCTGAAAAAATTATCGAAACCGCAATTAAAGAACGTGTTGATGCCATTGGCTTATCAGGTTTAATTACGCCATCACTTGATGAAATGGTGTATTTAGCTAAAGAAATGCAGCGTCAAAGTTTTGAAGTGCCGCTTTTAATTGGTGGCGCAACTACTTCAAAAGCACATACGGCAGTTAAAATTGATACGCAGTACAAAAATGCGGTGGTTCATGTAAACGATGCCTCAAGAGCTGTAACGGTTGTGGGCGATTTATTAAATAAAAAAACATCGCATATTTATACGGCAAAGTTGAAGAAAGATTATGATGAATTTCGTACAAAATTTTTAAAACGAGGGAAAGAAAAACAATATATTTCAATTATTGAAGCACGAAAAAGAAAATATAAAATTGATTGGGAAAATACCAAAATTGTAAAACCAAACGAGTTAGGCATTCAAACCTTAGAGCAAGTAAGTTTAAAAGAGTTGCTTCCGTTTATTGATTGGAGTCCGTTTTTTAGAAGTTGGGATTTACACGGGAAATACCCTGATATTTTAACCGACAAAGTGGTTGGCGAACAAGCAACTATTTTGTTTAACGATGCAACCAAAATTTTAGATAAAATCATTTCCAAACAACTGTTAAAACCGAAAGCAATTTTTGGTTTGTTTGAGGCAAATACTGTAAATGATGATGATATTTCCATTCAAAAAAACGGAAAAGAAATGGCTATTTTTAGAACGCTTCGTCAACAATTAAAAAAGCGTGAAGGTATTCCAAGCTTAGCGTTATCGGACTTTATTGCACCAAAAGAAACCAGTAAAACCGATTATATGGGCGCATTTTGTACGGCAATTTTTGGAGCAGAAGAATTGGCAACACAGTATAAAAATGAAGCAGACGATTATAACGCCATTATGGTACAAGCATTAGCCGATAGGTTTGCCGAGGCTTTTGCCGAATATTTACATAAAAGAGTGCGAACAAAGCATTGGGGGTATGCAGCAAATGAAGATTTATCAAACCAAGATTTAATTGAAGAGGTTTACAAAGGGATTCGTCCTGCGCCAGGCTATCCTGCGTGTCCAGATCATTTAGAAAAAGAAACCATTTGGCAATTATTAAACGTGGAAGAACGTATTGGTGTTACACTTACGGAAAGTTTGGCAATGTGGCCAGCATCGGCGGTTTCGGGCTATTATTTTGGAAATGAGGAAGCCAAATATTTTGGTTTGGGTAAAATAACTGACGATCAAGTAAAAGATTTTGCCATACGAAAAGGCATTACCTTGCAAAAGGCACGGAAGTGGTTGCATCCTAATATTGCAGAAGTTTAAAAAGAGATAATAATTAACAATTTGTTTTATTTAAGCTAACAGAACTAAATAAATGAAATAAGAATTTTGTAGCAAAAACTATAAAAATGAGAAAGTATAGAACGGAAGTAACATTTTTCATTCAACTTATAATTCTTACAGCGGCTGCACTTACTATTTCTTATTTCATTTAATATGTTTCAAAACTCTTACATAAAGCAAGAGTATAAAATATATTTTGAATGAAAATAACAGAGCATATTAAAAAAGCAAACGGAAAAACATTGTTTTCCTTTGAAATTATTCCGCCAAAAAAAGGGAATAATATTCAAGATTTATATGATAATATTGATCCGTTAATGGAATTTAATCCGCCGTTTATTGATGTAACAACTTCCAGAGAAGAATATGTTTATATTGATAAAGGAAACGGATTGTTAGACAGGAAAATCACCCGAATGCGTCCCGGCACCGTTGGTATTTGTGCCGCCATTAAACACAAATACAATGTGGATACTGTACCGCACGTTTTGTGTGGCGGATTTACCAAAGAAGAAACAGAATATGTGTTGGTAGATTGCCATTATTTAGGGTTGGATAACGTAATGGCATTACGAGGAGATTCCATGAAAGATGAACCGTATTTTAAGCCTGTTGCCGGAGGAAATGCTTACGCAAGTGAGCTAGTAAAACAAATAGCCGATTTAAATAAAGGTAAATATTTACATGATGTTGTTGAAACCAAAAACAAGTCGAATTTTTGTATTGGTGTTGCAGGATATCCTGAAAAACATTTAGAAGCACCGTCTTTACAAACCGATTTAAAACGATTAAAAGAAAAAGTAGATGCTGGGGCAGATTATGTGGTTACTCAAATGTTTTTTGATAATCAAAAGTATTTCAATTTTGTGGAAGCTGCTAAAAAAGAAGGAATTAATGTACCCATTATTCCGGGTATAAAGCCTATTGCGGTGCAACGCCATTTACAGTTGTTGCCTCAGGTTTTTAGAATAGATTTGCCAGAAGAATTAATAACCGAAGTTGATAAATGTACCACAAACGATCAAGTACGCCAAGTAGGCATTGAGTGGGCAATACAACAATCCAAAGAACTCTTAGCGGCTGGCGTACCCGTGTTGCATTATTATTCCATGGGAAAATCGAGAGTAACATTAAGCAAATTGCTTCAAAAGTATTTTAAATAGAAACCATTGATGTTGTAATAACAAAAAGCAATTTTTAAAGGGAAAAATTACTAAAAAACTTTAGTTATATTTGTAAAGTGAAATAATAATTAATTAAAAATATATAAAATGGCATTAGAAATTACAGATGCAAACTTTGAAGAAGTTGTATTAAAGTCAGACAAACCAGTTTTGGTAGATTTTTTGGGCTGCTTGGTGTGGACCGTGTAGAATGGTTAGCCCAATTGTAGATGAAATTCATACAGAATATGTAGGAAAAGCAGTTGTGGGTAAATTAGATGTTGATGCAAACCAAGAATTTGCTGCAAAATACGGAGTACGTAATATTCCAACCGTTTTAATTTTCAAAAACGGCGAAGTGGTAGATAAGCAAGTAGGTGTTGCTCCAAAAGCAACCTATACAGGTAAAATAGACGCTGCTTTGTAAAATAAAAAATTTATAAATGATAAAAGGCTTGGCTAACGTTAAGCCTTTTTTTATTTTTGAAAAGGATAATTTAATAAACTGTTTGAAATATAATTTTTGATAAACAGGTATTTGTATTTTTAATTAATGGTTTTGTAAACAAAATAAGATGAAGAATGTATTGGTTTTTTTATGTGTGTTGAGTATCCTTTCTTGTGCTAAAAAAGAAGAAAAAGAAACGTTGGAAAACGGAATTTCTTTAGCGTTAGCAAAAAGTAGAAAAGAGCAAGTTTCTGATGTTGTTTATACACTTGATTTTAAAATTCCTAAAGAAAAGACAACACCAATTTCCTCAAATTTACAGTTAAAAACAACTATAAATTCGTTAAAAAAGGATTTAATTTTAGATTTTAATGAAGATGCTTCTTATGTAAAATCGATAAAAGTTAACGATAAAAGTATTGCTATTCATCACGAAAAAGAACATATCATCATTGATAAAAAACACCTTGTTTTAGGAGAAAATCATATTGAAATTTCTTTTAATGCTGGCGAATTATCACTGAATAGAAATGCCGATTTTTTATACACATTGTTAGTACCAGATAGAGCAAGTACGCTTTTTCCGTGTTTTGATCAACCTGATATAAAAGCAAATTACAAACTAACTATTACTGCACCAAAAGAATGGGAAGTGCTATGCGGTGCTTTTGAAGAAAATACGGTAGAAAAAGGCGATTTTATTGAGCATCAGTTTGGTAAAACCGATTTAATGAGCACCTATTTATTTTTCGTTTGTAGCAGGTAAATTTACATCCGTAACTAAAAATCCGGGTGCATTTGATATGCGTTTTTTATACCGAGAAAACGACCAAGAAAAAATCAATGAAAGTGTTGATGAAATTTTTAATATTCATCAAAAATCAATCGACTTTTTAGAAGAATATACAACGGTAAAATTTCCGTTTCAAAAAATGGATTTTGCAGCCATTCCGCCTTTTCAATACGGAGGAATGGAACATGTTGGGGCAATACAATACCGAGAGTCTTCATTGTTTTTAGACAAAAATGCAACTCAAAACCAGAAATTAAGCAGAGCCAAATTAATAGCACACGAAACTTCGCACATGTGGTTTGGCGATTTGGTTACCATGCGTTGGTTTGACGATGTTTGGTTAAAAGAAGTTTTTGCCAATTTTATGGCCGATAAAATTATGAATCCTGTTTTTCCAGAGGTAAATCATCGTTTAAATTTTATGATGACGCATTACCCAAGTGCCTATTCTGAAGATAGAACAAAAGGCACAAATCCTATTCGTCAAAATTTAGATAATTTAAAAAACGCAGGTTCTTTATACGGAAGAATTATTTACAATAAAGCTCCGATAATGATGCGTCAATTAGAAACGCTTTTAGGTGAACAAGCCTTTCAAAAAGGAATGCAAGAGTATGTAAAAACCTATACAAATGCCAATGCAGATTGGAACGAATTAGTAAATATTTTAGACAAAAATTCATCAGAAGATATAAAAAAATGGAGTGATGTTTGGGTAAATTCCTCTGGAAGACCTGTTTTTTCGAACACCATTTTGTTTGATGAAAACCAAAAAATAACTTCGTTTGTTATGACTCAAAAAGCAGAAGATGGTTCGGATAAAGTTTGGACACAATCTTTTGATATTTCCTTGGTTTACGACAACGAAATAAAGGTAATAAACGCTAAAATTATTGACAAACAATTGAATTTAGCAGAAGCTGTTGGCTTGCCAAAACCAAACCAAATTATATATAATTCAAACGGATTTGGCTATGGCGTTTTTTCCTATTGATAAAAGTACAATTCATAGGTATAAAAACCTAAAAGATGAAGTTTCCAGAGCGTATTCCTATATTAATTTATACGAAAATATGTTACTTGGTAACATAACGCCTTTAGAAGCCTATCAAATTTATTTAGACGCTATAGAATTAGAAAATAACGAGCAGATTTATAGTTATTTATCAGGTGTAATGAGCACTATTTTTTGGGATTTTTTAACTGATGAACAACAAAATGCTGTGCAGCAAAAAACAGAAAATCAGGTGTTTGGTTTGTTGGAAAAAGAGTTGCCAGCAAATATTAAAAAAACACTTTTTGGTTTGTATAAATCCATTGCAATTTCTGAAAAAGGCAAAGAAAATTTATATCAAATTTGGAAAGAACATAAAAAAATAAAAAACCTTTTTTTAAATGAGAGTGATTTTATTTCTTTAGCAATGAAATTGGCAGTATACAAGCATCCTAAAGCAACTGAAATTTTAGAAATACAGCAAACAAAAATTTTAAACGAGTACAGGTTAGAGCGTTTTAAATGGTTGCTGCCATCACTTTCTGATAAACTAGAAGTGAGAGATGAATTTATGACTTCTTTATTGCAGAAAGAAAATAGAGAGAAAGAATCTTGGGTAGAAACTGCGTTAAATAACATACATCATCCTTTAAGACATGCATCATCAACAAAACATTTAAAATCAATTTTAGAAAAATTGGAAGAAGTACAATTAACAGGCGATATTTTCTTCCCAAAAGGATGGTTGTCTAGCTCTATTGGCAATTATTCATCAAAAGAGGCGTATACTATTTTGAATGATTTTTTGACGGAGAACCCAAATTACAATCCAATTTTATTAAAAAAATTACTGCAAACAACCGATAATTTAGCAAGAGCTCAAGAAATTAAAAAGTAAAGATGAATGTATCTGAAGTAAAATCATCAGAAATAAAAAATTTGGAACTACTTGCAAAGCAAGTAGTTGAAGGTTTTATTACAGGGATGCATAAAAGTCCGTTTCATGGTTTTTCGGTTGAATTTTCTGAGCACAAATTGTATAATAAAGGCGAAAGTACTCGACATATCGATTGGAAATTGTTTGCAAAAACAGAAAAATTATACACAAAAAAATACGAAGAAGAAACCAATTTACGATGTCATATTATTATTGATAATTCGGCATCAATGCATTATCCTGTTGTAAAAACACAAACGGTTGATGCGTTAAATAAAATAGGTTTTTCGGTAGTTGCAACAGCTTCTTTGATGGAGATTTTAAAACGACAACGAGATGCTGTTGGGCTTAGTGTGTATTCCGATAGTTACGAGTATTATGCTCCTGAAAAAGGAAGTGAGCGGCATCGGTCTATGTTGTTGCATCAGTTAGAAAAATTGTTAACAGTAAAAAGTAAAAATACAACAGAAACATTTCAGTATTTGCACGAAATTGCTGAAAAAATTCATAGGCGTTCGCTAATTTTTTTATTCACGGATATGTTTCAAACTACTAAAAACGAAGTCGAATTGTTTGAAGCGTTACGTCATTTAAAATACAATAAGCATGAAGTGGTTTTATTTCACACGTTTGATAGCAAAACGGAACTCAATTTTTCATTTGAAAATGCACCAAAAAAGTTTGTTGATGTAGAAACAGGCGAAGAAATTAATGTATATGCACAAAATATGAAACAACATTACGAAAAAGCCGTTTCAGCATATTTTGAAGAGCTAAAAAATAAGTGCTTACAGTATAAAATAGACTATGTTCCGGTAGATATAAATTCAGATTTTAAAAAGGTGTTAACAACGTATTTAGTGAGCAGACGTAAGTTTTTATAGTTTTTTCTTTTTTTGTTTGTAAAATTTAAAAAGTATCTTATATTTGCATCCGCTAAAAGCAACGGTTTGGTAGTTCAGCTGGTTAGAATGCCTGCCTGTCACGCAGGAGGTCGCGGGTTCGAGTCCCGTCCAGACCGCTTAAAGGTTCATCGAAAGATGAACCTTTTTTGTTTATTTTAGTATTTATTGTGCCTTAATAAATATACAAGAAAATGATTAAAGCTTCTCAAAAAACATCTGAAATGCAAGAATATTATTTTTCTAAAAAGTTGAGAGAAGTAAGTGCTTTAGCAGTATCAGGAAAACCAATTATAAATATGGGAATTGGTAGTCCAGATTTGCAGCCGCCAGCTGAGGTTTTAGAAGCTATTAAAAATAGTTTATTAGATATAAATGCGCATAAATATCAATCATATCAAGGTTTGCCAGAGTTGAGAAACGCAATTTCAATGTTCTATAAAAATAAGTTTTCAGTAACTATTAATTCAGAAAATGAAGTATTGCCATTAATGGGAAGCAAAGAAGGAATTATGCATATTTCGATGGCTTTTTTAAATGAAGGAGATGAAGTTTTAATTCCAAATCCTGGATATCCAACCTATACTTCGGTTACAAAATTAGTAGGTGCGAAACCTCTTTTTTATAATCTAAGTGATGCAAATAATTGGCAACCAAATTTTGAAGCATTAGAACAGCAAGATTTATCAAAAGTAAAAATAATGTGGGTAAATTATCCGCATATGCCAACAGGAGCCAATGCACAAAAAAAGACTTTTAAAAAGCTGATTTCCTTCGGAAAAAAACATCAAATTTTAATTGTGAATGACAATCCGTATAGTTTTATTTTAAACGAAAATCCGTTAAGTATTCTGCAAGTTGAAGGAGCAAAAGACGTGGCTTTAGAATTAAATTCGCTAAGTAAAACGTTTAATATGGCAGGTTGGCGTGTGGGTATGGTTTTAGGGGATGAAAATTACATCAATCAAATATTAAAGGTGAAAAGCAATATGGATTCGGGTATGTTTTACGGAATTCAAAAAGGTGCAATAGCCGCATTACAACTTTCTAATGATTGGTTTTTAAATCAAAATAAAGTTTATGAAAAACGCAGAAATTTGATTTTTAAATTGGCAGATAAATTAGGCTGCACGTACCATAAAAATACAACAGGGTTGTTTGTTTGGGTAAAAATTCCTGAAGGAAAAAAATCAGAACAATTTTCCGATGCCATGTTGTACGACAAAAATATTTTTGTAGCACCAGGAACTGTTTTTGGTAGCCAAGGAGAAGGGTATATTCGGTTTTCGCTATGCGTAAATACACAATTAATTAACCAAGCTATTAGCAGATTTTAAAATACAATAGGTACATTTGTAATGTGTTTCAAAGTTTTAAAAATAAATGAAAAATTCAAAAGAATTAAGAACTTGGCTAAATACTATGAAGTTGCCACATCCGTTAGTAATAGCAGGACCTTGTAGTGCAGAAACGGAAGCACAAGTTTTAAAAATTGCACACGAATTAAAAGATTCTGATGTAAATTATTTTCGTGCTGGAATTTGGAAACCAAGAACACGACCAGGAAATTTTGAAGGTGTTGGGGCATTGGGTTTAAAATGGTTGCAAAAGGTAAAGCAAGAAACAGGCTTAAAAACTTGCACCGAAGTTGCCAATGCAACGCATGTGAAACTAGCGTTAGAACACGATATTGATTTGTTATGGATTGGCGCGCGTACAACTGTTTCACCATTTATGATGCAAGAAATTGCCGATGCCTTACAAGGAACTGATAAAATTGTGTTGGTAAAAAACCCTGTAAATCCTGATTTGGCTTTGTGGTTAGGGGGAATTGAACGATTATACGCTTCAGGAATTAAAAATTTAGGGGCAATTCACAGAGGATTTTCTACGTATGAAAAATCGAAATACAGAAACATTCCAGAATGGCAACTGGCAATTGAGTTTCAAAATAAATTTCCTGACTTACCATTAATTTGCGACCCTTCGCACATTACAGGAAATAGAGAAATGGTTTTTGATGTTTCGCAAACTGCGTTAGATTTGAATTTTGACGGGCTAATGATTGAAACGCATTTTGACCCTGATAATGCTTGGAGCGATGCTGCTCAACAAGTTACACCAACAAAACTAAAGCAAATTTTTGAAGATTTGAAAATTAGAAAACCTACTGAAACAGCATCGGATTACCGAGAATCTTTAGGGAATTTACGTGCTAAAATTGATGTGATAGACAATCAGTTAATTGAAATTTTAGGAAAGAGAATGGAAATTTCAGATAAAATAGGCGCACTTAAAAAAGAGAAAAACGTTGCCGTTTTACAGTCTAGGCGTTGGAATGAAATTTTAGGAAACATGATTTTAGAAGGTGAGCAAAGAGGTTTAAGTGAGGAGTTTGTTTTAAAAGTATTTAAAGCAATTCATCAAGAATCTATCAATCATCAAGAAAAGATTATTAAAGGTTTGTAAGATTCCTTTTTTGGTTTAAAAATTTAATAGCATCTTTGTTATATGACAGGAGTTGTATACAAATCTACAGGAAGTTGGTATTGGGTAAAAGCTAATAATGCATTTTATAAATGTGTAATTAAAGGAAAATTTAGGCTAAAAGGAATAAAAAGCACCAATCCTATTGCTGTTGGCGATGTTGTAGATTTTGATACTGAAAAAAAAGGCGATGAAGAAGTTGGGCTTATAAAAAAAATTCACGAACGCACTAATTTTATTGTTCGAAAATCGGTAAACTTATCAAAGCAAACCCATATTATTGCTGCAAATGTAGATCAAATTTTTTTATTGGTTACTATAAACAATCCGCCTACATTTACCACTTTTATAGACCGTTTTCTAGTAACCGCAAGGGCTTACAGAATAAATGTAGTTTTGGTGTTCAATAAAATTGATTCTTACGAAGCTGAACAGCTTGCAGAAATTTTATATTTAAAAGATATTTACGAAAAAATAGGATATACTTGTATAGAAGTATCGGCAACAAAAAACAAAAATATTGAAGGCGTAAAACAATTAATGCAAAATAAAACAAGCATATTTGTTGGGCATTCAGGCGTTGGTAAATCTACCTTGGTAAATACAATTGAACCGAAATTGAATTTAAAAACCAAAGAAATTTCCGACCAATTTAAACAAGGAAAACACACTACTACGTTTGCTGAAATGTTCGATTTAACTTTTGATAACGAGCAAAAAGCAAGAATTATAGACACACCTGGAATTAAAGGTTTTGGAGTTGTAGATATGGATAAATATGAGTTGGGAGATTATTTTCCAGAGTTTTTTGCTTTAAAACAGCATTGCAAATTTAACAACTGCATTCACGCCAAAGAACCCAATTGTGCGGTTAAAGAAGCTTTAGAGAATGAGGAAATTTCGTGGTCTCGTTACAAAAGCTACTTACAAATTTTAGAAGGCGAAGAAGAATCGGAACATTATAGAACTGATATTTGGGACGAAGAAGAAAATGAATAAGTTATGAAAATTGTACTTCAAAGAGTGTCAAAAGCAAGTGTTACTATTGATGATGAAAAAGTAGCCGAAATAAAAAACGGACTATTATTATTGTTGGGAATTGTAGCTGAAGATACAAAAGAAGACATTGATTGGTTAACAAATAAAGTTGCAAATCTTCGTGTTTTTAATGATGAAAATCAAGTGATGAATAATTCACTTTTAGATATAAATGGCGATGTACTTGTGGTAAGTCAGTTTACACTACACGCAGCTACCAAAAAAGGAAATAGACCAAGTTATATTAAGGCAGCAAAACCAGAAATAGCAATTCCGTTGTATCAAAACTTTGTAAAAACGTTAGAAATTACAATCGGTAAAAAAGTGCAAACGGGTGAGTTTGGAGCTGATATGAAAGTAGAATTGTTAAACGATGGACCTGTTACTATCATCATAGATTCTAAGAATAAAGAGTAGTTTTTATGACTTTTTTTGATGTTCATACACATAAATTATACTCTAATAAAACTATTTTTTCAATAGAAAATAAATATCCCAATTCTACTAATTTTTCAAAACCTTTTTCAATAGGAATTCATCCTTGGTTTATAAATAAGGAAAATGTAGCGGAAGAACTGTTAGTTATTGAAAACAAATTAAAACAAAAAAACTGTTTTGCTTTGGGAGAATGTGGGTTGGATAAACTCTCAAAAACAGATTTTGAACTTCAAATAAAGGTTTTTAAAAAACAAATTCTACTTTCTGAAGAATATAAAAAACCGCTGATAATTCATTGCGTAAAGGCTTTTCAAGAAATTATTCAATTAAAGAAAGAGTTAAAACCGAAGCAGAATTGGATTATCCACGGATTTGCCAAAAATGTACAAACTGCAAAGAGTTTGCTAAAAAATGGAATAATACTGTCTTTTGGTACTGTAATTCTTCATAATACAAAATTACAAGAGGTTTTTTTAGAACTTCCTTTTGATAAAATTCTGTTAGAAACAGATGATTCAGAGAATAGTATTAAAGATGTTTATCGAAAAATTTCAGAAATAAAAAACATTGAAGTTGCTGAACTTCAACAAAGAATAAAACAAAATTTCACAAAAATATTTCACGGATGAGTTGGTTAGAACGCACCGAATTATTGGTGCAAAAACAGGGACTAGAAAAAATTAAAAAAGCTAATATTTTAGTAGTTGGTTTGGGTGGTGTAGGTTCTTATGCTGCCGAATTTATTGCCAGAGCAGGCGTTGGAAAAATGACCATTGTAGATGGCGATGTGTTTGATAAAACCAATATCAATCGTCAATTACCAGCGTTACATTCTACAATTGGTTTATCGAAAGGTAAAGTGCTCTCAGAGCGGTTAAAAGACATTAATCCAGAAATCCAATTAACCGTTGTAGAAGAATTTTTATCGCCAGAAAGAGCCTACGAGTTGATTTCAGAAGAATTCGATTTTGTGATGGATTGCATAGATAGTATTACACCAAAAGTCAATTTAATGGTAGCGGCAAGAAGAAAAAAAGTGAAAATAATTTCATCTATGGGTGCAGGTGGAAAATTAGATGCCACTAAAATTAAAGTAAAAGATATTAGCAAAACGAAACATTGTACCATGGCAAGAGTTTTAAGAAAACGATTAAAAGAAAACAAAGTAAATAAAGGCGTAAAAGCAGTATATTCTGAAGAAATACAAATTGCAGAAAGCGTAAAAATTACCGATGGTAAGAATTATAAAAAATCGTTTTACGGCACAATAAGTTACATGCCTGCAGCGTTTGGCTTGCAAGCAGCAGCTTTTGTTATTAACGAAATAATAAAAGATAAAAAATAGTTTCCAAGGAAAATAAATTTTCGTATATTTGCAGCCTAAAACAAAATTTAAATAAATCAAAAAAATGAAAAAAATAATTTTAGCAGTAGCTCTTGTAGCGGTATCTTTTGTTTCTTGTAAAGAAGATAAAAAAGACAAAGTAGAAGTAAAAGAAGAAGTAATAGTTGAAGAAACAGCAACTACGCCAGTATCAGATAATGTAGATGTGGCATCTTCTTTTTTAACTTGGAAAGGTTCAAAACCTGGAGACTCTCATAACGGAACAGTAGCTTTAAAAAGTGGTTCGTTAGTTGTAGAAAACGGAGTAATAAAATCGGGCGAGTTTGTAGTAGATATGACTTCTATTAAAGTATTAGACATTCCTGCTGAAAAAGAAGGTAATGCTAAATTAGTTGGGCATTTAAGTAATGGAGATTTTTTTGATGTTGAAAAATTTCCAATTTCAAAATTTGTAATAACTTCAGTAGAAGAAAATGAAGGAAAAGTTAACGTAACAGGAAACTTAACCATTAAAGATGTAACAAAAAGTGTTACAATACCAGCAACTATATCAACAGAAAATGGAGTAACTACTTTTAAAAGCGATGTGTTTCAAATTAACAGAGCAGATTTTAATGTAAAATACGGGTCAAAATCGTTTTTTGACAATTTAAAAGACAAGTTTATTGATGATATGATAGAGTTTTCTTTCGAAGTGAAAACGAAATAATAAAAACTTTAAAAAGTAAAAGAGCCCTAAGAAATAATTTTTTAGGGCTTTTTTATTTGCATTATAAAACGATAATATCTATTCTCTTTCCCAAATGTCGTATCTAAAAATTTTGTAAGGGTCGTTATCATCAAGTCGAATATCTGTAAAGGTTCTTTTAAAGGTGTTGTCAGATTCAAATGTGATGATTAATCTGTGTTTTGAGTTAATATCATACTGATAGCTGTTATCGCTATTCTTTGTTAAAGCATAAATATTTAATTTTCCATGAGGGTTTAAAATACACTCGTCTTCTTCATTTACGGCATATTCTGTTTCCTCTAAGTTTAATGTTTTGTCAATAGCAAGGGTAGATTTTGTGTTGCAATCATCAGTATATTCTATAAACTCTTTGTTTTCGTTTAAAGCCACTTTAGTCATTTTCCAATTTCCTACAAGAACGTCAAGTTCTTCTTTTGGTTTTCTTTTCCAAACATCATATCTAAATATTTTAAACGGGTCGTTATTATCAAGCTCAATATTTGTAAAGGTTCTTTTAATGGTGTTTTCATCTTCAAATGTGATGATTAACCGATGTTTTGAGTTAATATCGTACTGATAATTATTGGTTCTATTTTTTGCTAAAGCAAAAATATTTAACTTTCCATGAGGATTTAAAACGCACACATCTTTTTCATTTACAGCATATTCTGTTTCTTCTAAATTTAATGCTTCGTTTATTGTTAAGGTTGATTTTGTGTTACAATCATCCGTATAATCAATAAATTCATCATTATTTAGTAAAGCTAATTCTGTTAATTGCCATTCGCCTAGTATGTTGTTAGAGGATTCGTTGTTGTTTTCTTCTACGCAAGAAATAAATAAAAAAGCGCAAATAATAGATAAAATGTAAATAGGGGTTTTCATAAAATTTAATAGTTAGTTGTTGTGTAATATGTTTGGAGTCAAATATATGCAGAATATTTTTAATACCTAAAAATTACATTTTTAAATAAAAATCTTTCGTTAATTTAATGTAGTCTTTTGTGTAATTATGGCGAGATGTTTCAATAATTAATTGCGATTTTTTAATTGTTTTTTCTTGAAAAGAAAACAGTAATAAACTGCGTTTTATCTCGCTTTTTTCAGTTCCTTTTACACGGCACATTTTATTTATATATAAATGGTACTTTTTAGCTAAATTAATAAAGTTTTCTTCTTCCTTATAAGGTATAATTACTGAAAACTTTCCTTCTTTAGATAGTAATTTACTAGTGTTACTAATTAAGGTTTCAAAAGAAAGCGATGAGGTGAAGCGTGCTTTGTTCCTAGCTTCATTTTTCGTTTCAAAAGTATCTGTGTAAAAAGGAGGATTGGAAACAATTAAATCGTAGGTTTCTTGCTCTTCTACCATTTCATTTGTGAAATTTTCAAACGAACTATGGTAGCAAAACAATCGGTCCGTCCAAATAGATGCTTCAAAATTTTCTACGGATTGCTCGTAGGCATTATCGTCAATTTCAACGGCATCAATTGTTAAAGTATCGGAGCGTTGTGCTAACAGTAAGGCAATAATTCCAGTGCCAGTGCCAACATCTAAAATAGTTTCAGGGTTGTGTTTAATGGAAGTCCAAGCGCCAAGTAAAACAGCATCTGTGCCAACTTTCATGGCTGTTTTGTTTTGTTGAATACTAAATTTTTTAAATTGAAACGGAGTTGTTTTCAGCGTGTAAGAATTAAAGTTAATTTTCTAAGTACAACTCAATAAGTCCAGCAGGAGTTTCAACCTCAATGGTTTTGTTTTGGCGGTCTACTTTTTAATAAACTCGTCAATAATTGGAATAAAAATGGTTTTACCTTCGTTTTCAATTTCAAACAAAGGTTGCCTAGCGTTTTCATTAATTCGGCTTAAAATTCCCACTTTTCCAAAAGTAGTATCAGTAATTGTAAAACCAATAACTTCGTGATAATAAAATTGGTTTCCAGACAATTTAGGTAATAAGTTTAATGGCAAATAAACGTCTGATTTTAAAATGGCATCTGCATCTTCTTCCGATGAAATTCCTTCAAATTTTACCCGTAATTGATTTCCTTTGTATAAAGAACTTTTTTCAATAAAAAATGGAATCAAATTATTGCCTAAATCGACAAATATTGATTCCATTTCTGTGTATAATTCAGGTTCGTCAGCATCTATTTTGATAACTATTTCCCCTTTAAAACTGAATTTTCTTACGATTTTGCCTAAATAAAAACAATTTTCTTTACGCATTTCTCGTATAAGTTTAAAAACTATTCAGCTGCTTTTTCTTCAGTAGATGCTGCTTCTGTTTCCGTTGCTTGTTCTTCTGCTACAACTTCTTCTGTAGTTTCTACAGCTACTTCTTCTTCAACTGCAGGTTTAGCCGCTTCAGCTCTTGCTTTATTTACAGCTTTTTCAGCTTCTAAAGCTTTTGCTTTTGCATCAGCTTTCGCTTTTGCTAAATTGCTTTCTTTAGAAGAAACTTTGTTTTCTTTTTCTTCTAACCAAGCAGTAAATTTAGCTTCTGCTTGTTCTTCCGTTAAAGCTCCTTTTCTTACACCACCCACTAAATGATTTTTTAATAAAGCACCTTTATAAGATAAAATTGCTTTTGCGGTATCGGTTGGTTGTGCACCATTTTGCAACCACTTTACAGCACCATCAACATCTAAATCAATAACTGCTGGGTTTGCATTAGGGTTGTAAGTCCCTATTTTTTCTAGGTATTTACCGTCTCTTTTTGCACGAGCATCGGCAGCAACAATCCAATAAAACGGTTTTCCTTTTTTACCGTGTCTTTGTAATCTAATTTTTACAGACATAATTTGTTAATTTTTTGAGGTACTCGACCTCGGTTATTAATTATAAATTTACTAACTCGTAGTAAGGGTGCGAATGTACAAAATATTTTAAAGTTTTTCGGTTTTTATTTAAAAATAGTTTCTAGTGTTTTTTCTAACGAATCTCCTCTTAAATCATCCCCTTTAGCTACAATTTTACCTTCAGGGTCAATTAAGTATGGAGAAGGAATTCCTGTAATTTCATATAGTCTTACTGTTGGGTCTTTCCAGCCTAATAAGTTAGATACGTGGTTCCATTCTAATTTGTCATCTTCAATAGCTTTTAACCATTTATCTTTATCTCCAGGGTTGTCATATGAAACACCTAATATTTCTAATCCTTTATCTTTGAACTTATGATATGCCTCTACTAAGTGAGGATTTTCTCTTCGGCAAGGACCACACCACGATGCCCAAAAATCCAAAAGAACATATTTTCCTCTGAAAGAAGATAATGAAACTTCTTTTCCATTAATATCAGGAGCTGTAAAGTCAGGAGCCATACCTCCTACTGCGGTTTGTTTTAGGGTGTTTATTTTTTGTTCAATTCTAATATATTCTTTAGAGTTTTTATATTTTTCTGGATACTTAGACAGTAGTTTCTCTAATGTTGCATTATCATAATTTTTTAGTTTATTTTCTGTATTTATTAAAAATAAACTAACTAGGTTTTGATTTTCAGTAGCATAATTAATAATAAAATCCTTTCGTTCTTCAAGTGTTTTTTTAAATGTAGAGCTTATAGCGGCTTTAGTTACAGAGTCTAATTGTTGTTTAGCAGACACAGATTCACGCCAATTGTTAATAGCTTCATCTGCTTTTTTATCAAAAGGACTTTTTTGGTTTAAATAATTTTCATAATCTAATTGTCCTTCGCTTTTGTTTATTACTACTGCGTTAATTTTATCATCGCTTTCATCTAGGTCTTTTAAAATTTCTATGGTAACATTTTCATTATCATAAAAAAACATATAGTAAGCGCCTCGTCCTTTACTATTTTTTTTAGCAATTTGATAAGCTCCATTAGGAAACTCCGTATTTAAATGAAAGCTGTACTTGTTGTTTTTATCAGTAACTTTTATAGTGTCTAAAATATTTCCTCCTGTATTGTCCATTAAATATAAATCTTCCTCATTAAGAATGGTACCTTCTTCAAATTTTATATTAATGGTTTTATCTGTGTTTTTACAGCCTATAATTGTTAGTGAAACTAGTAAAAGATAGAAAAGTGATTTTTGGTAAATAGTTTTTTTCATTTATGTTAAATTTTAATTAGCCAAATGTATTGAAATAATATAACTTCATAAAATAAATAGCCGTTTTGCTAGGTGCTTTTGTTTAAAAATAGTTTCTCCTGCTGTTACATAATAAAAACTCTTAAAAAAACTGTAAATTTACATTCCTTTTTAAACAAAACATTTTACCAAAAAGCAGCATGTATTTAATATTTGATACCGAAACTACTGGATTGCCAAAAAGTTGGAATGCCCCAATTACTGATACTGATAACTGGCCAAGATGTGTTCAAATTGCATGGCAGTTGCACGATGAATTAGGGAATTTAATTGAGCATAATGATTTTTTAATTCAGCCAATTGGATTCAACATTCCTTTCGATGCTGAAAGAATCCACGGTATTTCTACCGATTTAGCCCAAGAAAAAGGAATTTTAATAGAAGAAGGATTAGCTCTTTTTAATAAAGCATTAAACAAAACAAAGTTCATTGTTGGGCAAAATGTTGGTTTCGATATTAATATTATGGGCTGTGAATTTCATCGACTAGGTGTTGAAAACAAACTAACAGCAATCCCTGTTTTAGATACTTGTACCGAGGTTACTGCACAATTGTGCCAATTACCAGGGGGTCGTGGAGGGAAATTTAAATTGCCCACATTAACGGAATTACACGAGTATTTATTCGGTGAAGCTTTTAACGAAGCTCATAATGCAACTGCCGATGTTGAAGCTACAACTCGTTGTTTTTTAGAATTAATTCGTCTAAGGGAATTTACAAAAGAAGAATTAGATGTTTCGCCCGATTATTTTAATCGGTTTCTGAAAAAAATCCGAAACCTATTCAATTAATTGGGTTAAAACACATAAACTTAAAAAAGGAAAGCGATAAAATTAGGCAACGCCTTGAGCAGTTAAAAGATGTTGAAACTACGCAAACAATATCTGAGGGTTTAGCGGAATTATCGGACGTTCAGTTTGCACATTTACATAATCACACGCAGTTTTCTGTATTACAATCTACCATTCAAATTGCCAATATTGTAAAAATGGCGGCAGATGATAATATGTCGGCAGTAGCAATGACCGATACTGGAAATATGATGGCTGCTTTTCATTTTGTTAGTGAAGTTTTAAACCATAACAAAGAGGCAGAAAACCCTATAAAACCAATAGTGGGGTGCGAGTTTAATATTTGCGAAAATCATTTAGATAAAACCAAAAAAGACAATGGTTACCAAGTAGTTTTATTAGCTAGAAACAAAAACGGGTATCATAATTTGGCAAAAATGTCTTCAATAGCTTTTGTTGATGGTTTTTATTATTTACCAAGAATTGACAGAGAAATTGTAGAAAAATACAAAGAAGACATTATTGTTTTAACAGGAAATTTATATGGCGAAGTGCCAAGCAAAATTTTAAATGTTGGTGAAAACCAAGCGGAAGAAGCGCTGCTTTGGTGGAAAGAACAGTTTGGAGACGATTTGTATATCGAATTAATGCGCCACAACCAACAAGATGAAAATATTGTAAACGAAACCTTATTAAAGTTTTCAAAAGCGCACAATATAAAGGTAGTGGCTACAAATAATACGTTCTATTTAGAAAAGGAAGATGCCAATGCGCACGATATTTTACTGTGTGTAAAAGATGGCGAAAAACAAGCCACACCAAAAGGAAAAGGAAGAGGATATCGTTACGGTTTACCGAATAACGAGTATTATTTTAAATCTTCCGAAGAAATGAAAAAATTATTTGCTGATGTTCCTGAGGCAATAATTAACATTCAAGAAATTGTAGACAAGGTTGAAATTTACTCGTTAGCGCGCGATGTGTTATTGCCTGCTTTTGATATTCCTGAAAAATTTAAAGATGCAAAAGACGATGAAGACGGCGGTAAAAGAGGCGAAAATAATTACCTACGTTATTTAACTTTCGAAGGAGCAAAAAAACGTTACGGAGAAATTACACCAAGCATAGAAGAACGTTTAAATTTTGAATTAGAAGTAATTGAAAAAACGGGTTATCCAGGGTATTTTTTAATTGTAGAAGATTTTATTCGTGAGGCGAGAAATATGGATGTTTCTGTAGGCCCAGGGCGTGGTTCTGCCGCAGGAAGCGTGGTGGCCTATTGTTTGTGGATAACCAATATTGATCCTATTAAGTACGATTTACTTTTTGAGCGTTTTTTAAATCCAGAACGTGTTTCAATGCCTGATATTGATATTGATTTTGATGACGAAGGGCGAAGCCGTGTAATGGATTATGTAATTAAAAAGTACGGTGCAAATCAAGTAGCTCAAATTATTACCTACGGAACAATGGCTGCAAAGTCGTCTATTAGAGATACCGCAAGGGTTTTGGATTTGCCACTTTTTGAAGCCGATAAAATTGCCAAGTTAATTCCAAACATGAAGCTGAATAGAATTTTTTTGTTAAGCGATAGCGAATTAAAAGAAAAATTACGAGCTGAAGAAGTTGAATTGGTTAACGAGCTAAAAAGGTTATCAAACGGAACAGATTTAAGTGCAGAAACCATTAATAAAGCGCGTGTTTTGGAAGGTTCTGTGCGTAATACAGGAATCCATGCCTGTGGAGTAATTATTACACCAGGCGATATTACCAATTACGTGCCAGTTGCTACAGCGAAAGATTCTGAAATGTATGTTACACAATTTGATAATTCGGTAGTAGAAAGTGCTGGGTTATTAAAAATGGACTTTTTAGGATTAAAAACGTTAACCTTAATAAAAGATACCGTTAAAATTGTAAAAGCAAGACACGGAATTCAATTAGACCCTGATAATTTTCCGTTAGATGATATAAAAACCTACGAACTGTTTCAAAGAGGGGAAACCGTTGGTATTTTCCAGTACGAATCTCCAGGAATGCAAAAACACATGCGTTCTTTAAAACCAACCGTTTTTGGGGATTTAATTGCAATGAATGCTTTGTACCGCCCAGGCCCAATGGAGTATATTCCTTCTTTCATTAGAAGAAAACACGGCGAAGAAGAAATCACTTACGATTTGCCTGCAATGGAGGAATATTTGAAAGAAACCTACGGAATTACGGTATACCAAGAGCAGGTAATGTTACTGTCGCAAAAATTAGCCAATTTTACAAAAGGTGAGGCCGATGTATTGCGAAAAGCAATGGGTAAAAAACAAGCAGCGGTTTTGGCGAAAATGAAACCAAAATTTATTGAGCAAGCTGGTAAAAACGGACACGATGAAAAAAAATTAGAAAAAATTTGGACAGACTGGGAAGCTTTTGCAAGTTACGCTTTTAACAAGTCGCATTCTACTTGTTATGCTTGGATTGCCTATCAAACAGCCTATTTAAAGGCGCATTATCCAGCAGAATATATGGCTGCCGTTTTATCGAACAACATGAACGATATTAAATCGGTTTCCTTTTTTATGGAAGAATGTAAGCGTTCTGGAATAACGGTTTTAGGGCCTGATATTAACGAATCGTACGCAAAATTTTCGGTAAATAAAGAAGGTGCTATTCGTTTTGGGATGGCGGCAATAAAAGGAGTAGGGGGTTCTGCCGTAAACGCAATTATTGAAGAAAGAAAAGAAAACGGTAATTTTTCTTCAATTTTTGATGTTGCCAAGAGAGTAGATTTACGTGTAGCCAATAAAAAAGCTTTTGAAGGCTTGGTTTTAGCAGGTGGTTTTGATTCGTTTACCAGTACACACCGTGCCCAATATTATGTGGAAGATGAAAAAGGACAAACGTTTTTAGAGAAAGCAATTAAATACGGTAGTAAATACCAAGAGAATAGAAATTCATCGCAAGTTTCTTTGTTTGGCGAAGCTTCGGCTATAGAATTGCCTGAACCTATTATTCCTGAAACCGATACTTGGGGAACTATGGAATTGTTAGGAAAAGAAAAAGAAGTGGTAGGAATTTACATTTCGGCTCACCCTTTAGACGATTTTAAAAACGAATTGCGTTTTTGTAATGCTTCGGTTAATTATCTTAAACAAGATTTAAAGAAGTACGAAGGAGCTTCTTTATCGTTTGGGGGAATTGTTACCAATGTAACACATCGGGTTTCAAAGGTAGGGAAAGGCTGGGGAATGTTTACCGTAGAAGATTATAACGACAGTTTTGAATTTAAAATTTTTGGAGAAGAATATTTAAAGTTTAAGCATTTTTTAGTACCTAATTCGTTTCTGTTTATAAAAGCTACCGTAAAAGCAGGTTGGGTAAATAAAGACGGCGTAAAGGGCGACCCAAGATTACAGTTTACAGATTTTAAACTTTTACACGATATAATGGATAATATGTGTGAAAAACTAACTATCAAAATACCTTTAAAAGAAATAAAACCAGAAACTATTTTAAATTTAGAGGCTATTTTAAAAAACAAGCCTGGTACACAATCGGTAAGTTTTATGGTTTGGGATGTTGATTCGGATGCTGATAAAAATATAGAACTTAATATGGCTAGCAGAAACACAAAAATTAAAGTAACCAACGAGCTTTTAACTGCTTTGGAAAAACAACATATTAGTTATAAATTTAATTAGTTACTGTGAAGTAAGTTCTGTAAATAGGCTTTCTAAATTTTTATTTTCGGTGCTTAAACCTAATATTTTTAGTCCGTTTTCTTGAGCAAAATCAAATACTTTCGATCTAACATCTTCATCGGTGTTGAATGATAGCGTCCAATTATTTTCAGACGTGTTTTTAAACGAAGCAAGGTTTGGTAATTGTTTTATAAATTGTTCTTCTATTTTATAATCAAAAGTAACTTTAATTATTTGTTCTTTATTTTTAGTAAGTTCTTTTAACGGCTTGTCAAGTAATAAATTCCCTTTTTTTATAATAATTACACGGTTGCAAACGGCTTCAACCTCTTGCATAATGTGGGTGGAAAATAATACTGTTTTTTCTTTTCCTAATGTTTTTATTAAACTTCTAATTTCCAATAGCTGGTTGGGGTCCAAACCTGTGGTTGGTTCGTCTAAAATTAATACTGCTGGGTTGTGTAATATGGCAGCAGCTAAACCAACTCTTTGCTGATATCCTTTAGATAATTGCTGAATTTTTTTATGAGCCTCAAGTGTTAAACCTACTTTTTCTATGCAGTTTTCAACTTCTTTTTTATCAATTTTAAAAATTGATGCTTGGAAATGTAAGTATTCTCGTATATACATTTCTTTATACAAAGGGTTGTGTTCTGGTAAGTAACCTATTGTTTTTTGTGCTTCGGTTGTGTTTTTTAAAACATCAATTTCGTTTACAAAAACTTCGCCTTTGTCAGGTTTTATAAAGCCTGTTAGTATTTTCATTAGGGTTGATTTTCCTGCGCCATTTGGACCTAAGAACCCAATAATTTCACCTTTTTTTGCCGAAAATGAAACCGAATTTACTGCTTTTTGGGAGCCATAAGTTTTTGATACTTCTGAAATTTTTATAGACATAAATAAAAATGATATACTGTAAAACGAAATTTAGCGTAAAATATGATACAACGAATAACGAATTTACTAATTTTATCTTATGATAACTTTTTTAGAAGCTTTTTCTTTCCCATTGTTTACTCTTAATATATATACTGCTGATGATAAGTTGTTGAAGTTTAATTTTTCTGAAAAAACTTCATTTGTGTTTATATAGTTTTTTTGTTGAATAAGTCTTCCAGTAGTATCGTATAATTCTATTTTTATTTTTGATTCTTTATTTTTAAAACTTATAGTGAATTCTCCATTTGAAGGGTTTGGGTAAAGTGAAAAATTATTTAAAGAAGCAATAGTTATAAAACTAAAGGAATCAGAAAAATCGCCATTTCTACAATTGTTTTTAGGGCGAACTCTCCAATAATAAATTGTTGATTCATCTAGCGTAAAAGACGGAATATAGTTAGTTGTAGTTATATTTTTGCTTTCTATAACAGTAGAAAAATTATCATCTTTGGATATTTCTATATCATAAGAAAGTGCATTTGAATTTTTCTTCCATTCTATATTTGGTGATGTAATTACTTCAGTTTGATTGTTTTTTGGGTAAATTAAAAGGACTGGTTCAAAATTTCCTTCATTAATAATTAATTCTGTTGTTATGTGTTTTGTAAAGGTTTTAGATTTTGCCGTTATTGTGATTGTATAACTTTTAGCAGCTGAACCAATAAGGTTGCTTATTGACATAGTAATATTTTTTGAACTATTTATTATTGAATCACTAAATGAAATAACAGAATTTCTTGGATAACCTGAAGCTGATAAGGCTACATTTTCAGAAAATCCATCAATAAAATTTAAATTAAAAGAATAATTAATGCTTTTGTTTGTTGTGTTGCAGGTGGTTGTTTTAGGGATGTTATTTCCTATGGTAAATGTTCCGCCGTTAGAAACAATTGTAAAATTAGATTTGTTTACTGCTAGGAATATATTATCTGCTGCGGCTACCATAATTCTAGCTAAGGCAGTAGAGTAGTTTTTTGGTACAATTATTTCGTGTGCTCCATTGTTATCTACTTCTGAAGCTAATAGTATAGGGAAGGTTTTTCCACCGTCTATTGATAAATAAATATTTACTTTTTGGCAATTTACGGGCACTGTATTTGTATTAGCAACATTCCAAGTAATATTCTGAGATGTGCCAGCATTCCAAATTACATCTGAGGTTTGAGAGGTAATTACAAATGGACCAGCGTTGCTATCAACTGTAATTTTTACATCGTCTCTAGAAACACCACCTCCTTTACTATTGTTGTCTCTCACTGTTAAAGAAAAGTTTAGCTCTCTACTTACTGAAGGTAAAACTTCCCAAGTTGTAGAGGCATTCCCAGAAATAATAGTTTGCAGTGCAGGCATATATCTATTGGGAGATGTTGAAGGAGGCAAAGACCTAAAAAGAGGTCCAACATTATTTGTAGGTAAAGGAGGCATTGTAGCTATGCCATTATCTATTTGCTCCCAATTATATGTTAGTGTATCTCCATCAGTATCTGTTCCTGTGCCCTTTAAAATAAATGCTGTTGTTTTTGGGATGGTAAAATCAATACCTGCATTTGCTATCGGAATATTATTATTTATATCTGTAATTATTACGTTATTGCAACTTGAAGTATTTGTAATTGACTGCCATATTTCAGCAATACTGACAGAATGAAAATAGTCATGACTGTTATTTTGAATGTTTGGAGGGCAAATTCCAGCATAGCTCATAATTGTAGAGCCACTTCCTGGTTCTACAGTTATGTTCCCTCTATTTCCAGTGCAAGAGCTATTGAAAGTATGGGTAGCTCCAAATTGATGAGCCATTTCATGAGTAACAAAATCAATATTAAATGGGTCGTTAATTGGGTTAGAAATACCTGTAATTCCTTTTGCTTTTTTATCAGTAACACAAACAACACTTAGTTCCGCTAAACCCCCACCACCTGTACTGAGCATATGACCGATATCGTAATTATTATTGCCAATAATGCTATCACAAACAGATTGGCTTTCATTTAGTAAGTCATCAGGATTGTTATTTGATAAATTGTCATTTTCAGTATCTAAAAAAATAAGCTCATTTTCGCCTTCATTATTTAGAACAATATTCATTGTTATAGAAAGGTCTTTTTCAAAAATACCATTTACTCTAGTTATTGTAGTGTTCATAGCAGATAGAACAGCATTTTTTTTAACCTCGTTAGAAGCAGTATTAGGAATGCCCTGTTGGTTTAGGTGAAATTGTGCATACTCACCTGTGCAAGCCAAGGCTAATCGATAAGTTCTTAACTTTCCATCATTAGGAGTTTTTTTTAACTTTTTAGAAGTTGAGTTTGTAGTTTTTAAATATTTTTCATTAAAGAAGCATTGAAAATTATTAATATCATCAGAAAGGTTGTTTTTTGTGTAACTAATATATTTTGTTCTATTTTTTGCGTAAGGATCTATATATAGGGTGGCATGTTTTCCTGAATAAATTGTTGTGTAAATTCCGTCACTACCTATGCTTATTTTAGCGGTTGCTGTGGGGTCGTCAATCCCTTTGCCAGTAAAAGTTTTTATATATCCATATTTTGGATTTATTTTTTTTGTGAAGTTTGAGGTTTCTTTAATAGAAAAACGTTGAGTTTTTCCATTTTCAGAAGGTAATTCAATTATTTTTGAAGATGTTTCATTAACACTTTTTAGTGTTTCAAATAAAAAAGCCGTGTTTAAGGTGTAAACATTGTAAGTAGCAGGGTTGTTTTTTGTAATAGAGTTTAAATCACTTTTATTTGCGCTTTCTTGTATCCATAGTTTTTGTGCATTTAAGCAAGATATACTAAAGTATAGAAAAAATAAAATAACTCTTTTCCTCATTATTTAGGTTTTGTTAACAGATTTGCGTGGATATCGGCTAGGGCTATAGTTGTTTTTTATTCAACGATTTTAAAAATTCATCTGCTGTCATTACTGGTAATAATGATTTTTTAAAGTCCTTTCCATTTCTTGTTATTATAATTTCGCATTCCGATTCGGTTGCACTAAAATATTGTAAAGCATCTTCAAAATCTTTTATCGAAGAATTCAGTCCTTTTTCAATCGTTTGTTCGTTTAAAGAATATATTTCGCAGATTATCTTAAATTTTCTTAGTTTTTCTCTAGCAATTGCCTCATTCTCAAATTTTGCGAGAAAATAGTTTACTGTTGCGAATGAAATAGGAGAAACAACCATTGTTAGTTTTTCTTTTTCCGCTAATGTTGCAATTTTAGCTATTGGTTCATAAAAAGGTTTTCGTTCCCCTAAAAAGTCCAACATTATATTGGTATCTATAAAAAGTCTCTTACTCATTTATATTTCTCAATTAAATAATTAGAGTATTCCTTTTTATAATCTAGATTAGTTGGAATTTCAGTTCCATTTGAAATACTTTTTACAAAAGGTGAAATCTCAAATTCAGAAGAATTCTTTTCTGAAGTTAAAGATTGTAAGTAAGCTTCAACGATTCGAGACAAGCTCATTTTTTTATCAGAAGCATACTCCTTGGCTTTTTCAATAATCCTTTGATTTAGCTTTAAAGTCAGTTTTGTGTCCATAATAAATTTTTATACGTACAAATATAATAAAACAATCCGTGTAAAATAAATTTAATAATTATGAGTGGATTTGACCAATGTCAAATCCACTCATAATTGCTTTTATAAATTGTTGTGGTTTGTATTTATTTAGGTTTATTTTTTTTTATAGTCCTCCATATTGGGCACAAAAGTTTCGTTAAACCATTTCCAGTCTGTATTTTCATCAATTTTTAATTCTGATAGTTTTTTATAATACCAATCTTGATAGTCAAAATTTACTAAGTTTTCAAAATCTGGTTCTTCTTTATCCCAAAGTTTTTTTATAAGAAGAGTTTTTTCATTTAACTCGCTTTTTTTAACGTCTACAGATTTACCATTAAGATATGTAATTTTAATAATATCATGTTTTAATAAATGATTAATAACTTTAAGCCCTTCTTCTTTAGCTTTTTCAGTCTGTAAATTTGTTAAATCATAACCTATAGAATGTAAAATATGTATTATTGTTGTTACGCCATAACTATATTCGGTAAATAGACTCGCATATTTTTTCTTAAAAATTGTAAAACTCATTTTAGTATTTATACTTAATGTAGATTTAAAGTTTTAAATTTTATTTTGGTTTGTTATTTTTTATCCACTTTTCCAAATCACCAATTTTTTCATCTACAAATCTTGTCCAATCATTATATTTTTCAAGATTAAATTCTTTTAATTTATTAATATACCAATCTTTGAACTTAAACATCGGCATTTCTCCAAAATCAATAAAATCAGCTCCAATAAACCAAAGTTCTTGTAAATACATCATTTTTTGAAAAATGGATAATTCTTTGTTTTTTAATTCACTTTCATATTTTCCCCAATGTAACACTTCTATTAAATCTAGTTCAAAAAGTTTGTTGATGGCAGTTAATCCATCCCTTCTTGCTTCTTTTGTTGTGAAATCATTATAATGATTTATATTATCTAGAATATAATATATCATTTCAACACCGTTTTCTGGTTCAAAAAGAAGTATATGTTTTTTGTCAAATATATTAATGCTCATTATCCCTATTGAAATTTTACAGTTCTTGTTCTAGTCCATATGCCAGCTGCTTTAAAATCTAAATCTATGGTTGCTTTAAATCCGCTAGATGAAGCAGTAGATGGTCTAAATATGATATTATTACCATTACCCATATTTGCTACTATTGTTCCGTTAGATTGTGTAGTTTTACTAATTGCATTTTTAGTTAAAGTGGCAAACAGTCCTTCTGCTTTTTGTACTGGATTTGAAGTTGTAACAATTCGGATATGATTTCCTGCACTACCTTGAGTTCCCAAGAGTCCAACTTGCTTTACCATTTTTTCAAGTTTTGCCCCACGAGCAACCATAGTTGCCGGAATTCTACTCAATAGAGGGATTGCAGCATCAATAGTGGCTCCTGTAAGGGCATAAACCATAAAAGGATAAAAAGCATCTACAATGGGGTGCACAACAGCTAAAATATATTTTGCCATTAGTAAACGACGTTGCTTTCTTGTTAATTTATAAATATCATAAACGTCTCCAACCGTCATTGAAATAAAACTAGGCATTAAACTTTCAATATATTTAGCAAAAATTCTGTCATCATTATCTCCCCATGTTTTTAATGTGTCAACTAAGTCTTGTATTTTTTTTGTATATCCTACTTTAGGAAGGTTTTCAGGTAGTACAGGGTCAAAAATGTCATAGGCATTTGAGAATTGTTCAAGTTTTTGAGCTTCAGTTAATGAATTATTAGAAACTATATTGATAGTTTCTTTAAGAAAGGTTTGATTTTCGAAAGAAATGTCATCAATTAAAAACTTTATGATTTGTTTTTGAGTATCTATGTCAAGTTCTTTTCCTCCATTTGAGTTTACAAAGTCTAATGCAATATAATTTTTGGTCGCACTGCTGTATTTTTCCCATTCTTCAACATCTGCATCAGCTAATAATTCTGCATAGAAAGTAGTATCATTATCTTCCATATTTAAAATAGCAGATATTATCTTGCCAAGAACACTATTGAAATCATTAAACTTTGTTTCCGTTTTTATGACAGAGTTTATTTGAAGAAGATACTCATAATCAAGTATAAAAAGAATATCAAACACTCTTTTGTAAAAATCTCTATAAGTTCTTGTATTATTAAGCCTTGTGTTAATTTGACTTCCAATTTCATAAATAGTTTTAACTTTTCTGTCTAAATCAGGATCTATTCTATTATTATCTATAAAATCTAAAAAATCATTAACTAATTCATTATTAGAGCCAAACGAACTAATAGCTTGGTTTCCTATGCTATTTCTAAGAATATCTCTATTACTAAGCACAGGTGTTGAAGATGCGTAGCCACTAACACTACCACGACTACCAAAATTAAAGGTATCTATATTTTCTTCAAAATCCTCAGAATCCTCAATCTCATCGTCATCCCATCCATTTCTCCGATTACAAGATTCAAAGTTTAAATACATTTTAACGGGTCCTGTTTTACTACCACAACTTTCAGGTGTATGATACCTTGTAGAATTTTGAGGACACCAATAAGACACTTCTACACAATCAGGTACTTCTACCCAATCTCCTGATAAGTTTCGTACTTGTTTCTGTGCTATGTTTTTTACAGAATTAAGTTTTTTTAATTCATTTTCATTTATTGTTTTGTACCCTATTAATTTTGGAAACTTTTCATCTTCATCAGCAAATTGATAACGAATAATTGCAAATTGAATAGAGTTGTTATTATCTTTATAAACTAACAAGTTTTCAAAATCAGAATTTATTGAAGTAGGTGTTTCTATTAAAAAAGTATAGCTAGTAAATCCATTTTTTGTGATTTTTGCGATATTTTTTGTGTTAAATTCTAATTGGACATCATTAAATATATCCTTTGATTCTACATCATTTTTGAAATTATCAAAAGATACATATTCTAATTTAGGATGTTCTTTTTGTTCTATAGAAGGCTCTGCTTCTAAAAAAACATCTTCATTTTCACAACTTTGAAAAAGTAAGGCAATTACTAAAAGTAAAAAGCCAATTTTTAGAAAATTAAATTTTAAAGTTTTCATGGCAGTATAGGTTTTAGGTTATGGTAAGCAATATATATAATTATTTTTTAAATTACAAAATTAAATAACTGATTTGTAGTTGTTTATTATAAATTACTTAGTTGTTGTATACACCACAACGCATGCATAAGCTATTTTAGTAAGTGTTTTCTTATCTTTGTACTTGGTATGGCAAATAAAAAAGTACAGTTAAAAGATTTACAAAAGAAAGATTACCAAGAGGTTTGGGATTACCAAACAACGTTGTTGGAAGGTATTGTAAACACAAAAATTGCGAATCGTAGAGAAAATACCGAAAAATCAACTTCAAACTATTTTTTATTTGTTGAGCATCCGCATGTGTATACACTTGGAAAAAGTGGCGATTTAAGTAATTTACTACTTAACGAAAATCAGTTAAAAGAAAAAGGTGCTACATTTTATAAGATTAATAGGGGAGGCGATA
>JASJYW010000027.1:57921072-57970644 GCA_030386875.1 Morinoia aosen
CAAGAAAAAGGAATTTTAATAGAAGAAGGATTAGCTCTTTTTAATAAAGCACTAAACAAAACAAAGTTCATTGTTGGGCAAAATGTTGGTTTCGATATTAATATTATGGGCTGTGAATTTCATCGACTAGGTGTTGAAAACAAACTAAACAACATTGCCTGTTTTAGATACTTGTACCGAGGTTACTGCACAATTGTGCCAATTACCAGGGGGTCGTGGAGGAAAATTTAAATTGCCTACATTGACCGAATTACACGAGTATTTATTCGGTGAAGCTTTTAACGAAGCTCATAATGCAACTGCCGATGTTGAAGCTACAACTCGTTGTTTTTTAGAATTAATTCGTCTAAGGGAATTTACAAAAGAAGAATTAGATGTTTCGCCCGATTATTTTAATCGGTTTTCAGAAAAAAATCCGAAACCTATTCAATTAATTGGGTTAAAAACACATAAACTTAAAAAAGGAAAGCGATAAAATTAGGCAACGCCTTGAGCAGCTAAAAGATGTTGAAACTACGCAAACAATATCTGAGGGTTTAGCGGAGTTATCGGATGTTCAGTTTGCACATTTACATAATCACACGCAGTTTTCTGTATTACAATCTACCATTCAAATTGCCAATATTGTAAAAATGGCGGCAGATGACAACATGTCGGCAGTAGCAATGACCGATACTGGAAATATGATGGCTGCTTTTCATTTTGTTAGTGAAGTTTTAAACCATAACAAAGAGGCAGAAAACCCTATAAAACCAATAGTGGGGTGCGAGTTTAATATTTGCGAAAATCATTTAGATAAAACCAAAAAAGACAACGGTTACCAAGTAGTTTTATTAGCTAAAAACAAAAATGGGTATCATAATTTGGCAAAAATGTCTTCAATAGCTTTTGTTGATGGTTTTTATTATGTACCAAGAATTGACAGAGAAATTGTAGAAAAATACAAAGAAGACATTATTGTTTTAACAGGAAATTTATATGGCGAAGTACCAAGCAAAATTTTAAATGTTGGTGAAAATCAAGCGGAAGAAGCGTTGCTTTGGTGGAAAGAACAGTTTGGAGACGATTTGTATATCGAATTAATGCGCCACAACCAACAAGATGAAAATATTGTAAACGAAACGCTGTTAAAGTTTTCAAAAGCGCACAATGTAAAGGTAGTGGCTACAAATAATACGTTCTATTTAGAAAAGGAAGATGCCAATGCGCACGATATTTTATTGTGTGTAAAAGATGGCGAAAAACAAGCCACACCAAAAGGAAAAGGAAGAGGATATCGTTACGGTTTACCGAATAACGAGTATTATTTTAAATCTTCCGAAGAAATGAAAAAAATTATTTGCTGATGTTCCTGAGGCAATAATTAACATTCAAGAAATTGTAGACAAGGTTGAAATTTACTCGTTAGCACGCGATGTATTGTTGCCTGCTTTTGATATTCCTGAAAAATTTAAAGACGCAAAAGACGATGAAGCTGGCGGAAAAAGAGGCGAAAATAATTACTTACGTTATTTAACTTTCGAAGGGGCAAAAAAAACGTTACGGAGAAATTACACCAAGCATAGAAGAGCGTTTAAATTTTGAGTTAGAAGTAATTGAAAAAAACGGGTTATCCAGGGTATTTTTTAATTGTAGAAGATTTTATTCGCGAGGCAAGAAATATGGATGTTTCTGTAGGGCCAGGGCGTGGTTCTGCCGCAGGAAGCGTGGTGGCCTATTGCTTGTGGATAACCAATATTGACCCTATTAAGTATGATTTACTTTTTGAGCGTTTTTTAAATCCAGAGCGTGTTTCAATGCCCGATATTGATATTGATTTTGATGACGAAGGACGAAGCCGTGTAATGGATTACGTAATTAAAAAGTACGGTGCAAACCAAGTAGCCCAAATTATTACCTACGGAACAATGGCTGCAAAGTCGTCTATTAGAGATACTGCAAGGGTTTTAGATTTGCCACTTTTTGAAGCCGATAAAATTGCCAAGTTAATTCCAAACATGAAGCTGAATAGAATTTTTTTGTTAAGCGATAGCGAATTAAAAGAAAAATTACGAGCTGAAGAAGTTGAATTAGTTAACGAGCTAAAAAGATTATCAAACGGAACAGATTTAAGTGCAGAAACCATTAATAAAGCGCGTGTTTTGGAAGGTTCTGTGCGTAATACAGGAATCCATGCCTGTGGAGTAATTATTACACCAGGCGATATTACCAATTACGTGCCAGTTGCCACGGCGAAAGATTCTGAAATGTATGTTACACAATTTGATAACTCGGTAGTAGAAAGTGCTGGGTTATTAAAAATGGACTTTTTAGGATTAAAAACGTTAACCTTAATAAAAGATACCGTTAAAATTGTAAAAGCAAGACACGGAATTCAATTAGACCCTGATAATTTTCCGTTAGATGATATAAAAACCTACGAACTGTTTCAAAGAGGGGAAACCGTTGGTATTTTCCAGTACGAATCTCCAGGAAAGCAAAAACACATGCGTTCTTTAAAAACCAACCGTTTTTGGGGATTTAATTGCAATGAATGCTTTGTACCGCCCAGGCCCAATGGAGTATATTCCTTCTTTCATTAGAAGAAAACACGGCGAAGAAGAAATCACTTACGATTTGCCTGCAATGGAGGAATATTTGAAAGAAACCTACGGAATTACGGTATACCAAGAGCAGGTAATGTTACTGTCGCAAAAATTAGCCAATTTTACAAAAGGTGAGGCCGATGTATTGCGAAAAGCAATGGGTAAAAAAACAAGCAGCGGTTTTGGCGAAAATGAAACCAAAATTTATTGAGCAAGCTGGTAAAAAACGGACACGATGAAAAAAAATTAGAAAAAATTTGGACAGACTGGGAAGCCTTTGCAAGCTACGCTTTTAACAAATCGCATTCTACTTGTTATGCTTGGATTGCCTACCAAACAGCCTATTTAAGGCGCATTATCCAGCAGAATATATGGCTGCCGTTTTATCGAACAACATGAACGATATTAAATCGGTTTCCTTTTTTATGGAAGAATGTAAGCGTTCTGGAATAACGGTTTTAAGGGCCTGATATTAACGAATCGTACGCAAAATTTTCGGTAAATAAAGAAGGTGCTATTCGTTTTGGGATGGCGGCAATAAAAGGAGTAGGGGGTTCTGCCGTAAATGCAATTATTGAAGAAAGAAAAGAAAACGGTAATTTTTCTTCAATTTTTGATGTTGCTAAGAGAGTAGATTTACGTGTAGCCAATAAAAAAGCTTTTGAGGGCTTGGTTTTAGCAGGTGGTTTTGATTCGTTTACCAATACACACCGTGCCCAATATTATGTGGAAGATGAAAAAGGACAAACGTTTTTAGAGAAAGCAATTAAATACGGTAGTAAATACCAAGAGAATAGAAATTCATCGCAAGTTTCTTTGTTTGGCGAAGCTTCGGCTATAGAATTGCCTGAACCTATTATTCCTGAAACCGTTACTTGGGGAACTATGGAATTGTTAGGAAAAGAAAAAGAAGTGGTAGGAATTTACATTTCGGCTCACCCTTTAGACGATTTTAAAAACGAATTGCGTTTTTGTAATGCTTCGGTTAATTATCTTAAACAAGATTTAAAGAAGTACGAAGGAATTTCGTTGTCGTTTGGGGGAATTGTTACCAATGTAACACATCGGGTTTCAAAGGTAGGGAAAGGCTGGGGAATGTTTACCGGTAGAAGATTATAACGACAGTTTTGAGTTTAGAATTTTTGGAGAAGAATATTTAAAGTTTAAGCATTTTTTAGTACCTAATTCGTTTCTATTTATAAAAGCTACCGTAAAAGCAGGTTGGGTAAATAAAGACGGCGTAAAGGGCGACCCAAGATTACAGTTTACAGATTTTAAACTTTTACACGATATAATGGATAATATGTGTGAAAAACTAACCATTAAAATACCGCTAAAAGAAATAAAACCAGAAACTATTTTAAATTTAGAGGCTATTTTAAAAAACAAACATGGTACACAATCGGTAAGTTTTATGGTTTGGGATGTTGATTCGGATGCTGATAAAAATATAGAACTTAATATGGCTAGCAGAAACACAAAAATTAAAGTAACCAACGAGCTTTTAACTGCTTTGGAAAAACAACATATTAGTTATAAATTTAATTAGTTACTGTGAAGTAAGCTCTGTAAATAGGCTTTCTAAATTTTTATTTTCGGTGCTTAAACCTAATATTTTTAGTCCGTTTTCTTGAGCAAAAATCAAATACTTTCGATCTAACATCTTCATCGGTGTTGAATGATAGCGTCCAATTATTTTCAGACGTGTTTTTAAACGAAGCAAGGTTTGGTAATTGTTTTATAAACTGTTCTTCTATTTTATAATCAAAAGTAACTTTAATTATTTGTTCTTTATTTTTAGTAAGTTCTTTTAACGGTTTGTCAAGTAATAGATTCCCTTTTTTTATAATAATTACACGGTTGCAAACGCTTCTACCTCTTGCATAATGTGGGTGGAAAATAATACTGTTTTTTCTTTTCCTAATGTTTTTATTAAACTTCTAATTTCCAATAGCTGGTTGGGGTCCAAACCTGTGGTTGGTTCGTCTAAAATTAATACTTCTGGGTTGTGCAATATTATGGCGGCGGCCAAACCAACTCTTTGCTGATATCCTTTAGATAATTGCTGAATTTTTTTATGAGCCTCAAGTGTTAAACCTACTTTTTCTATACAGTTTTCAACTTCTTTTTTGTCAATTTTAAAAATAGATGCCTGAAAATATAAGTATTCTCGCACGTACATTTCTTTATACAAAGGGTTGTGTTCTGGTAAATAACCTATTGTTTTTTGTGCTTCGGTTGTGTTTTTTAAAACATCAATTTCGTTTACAAAAACTTCGCCTTTATCAGGTTTTATAAAGCCTGTTAGTATTTTCATTAGGGTTGATTTTCCTGCGCCATTTGGACCTAAGAACCCAATAATTTCACCTTTTTTTGCCGAAAATGAAACCGAATTTACTGCTTTTTGGGCACCATACGTTTTTGATACTTCTGAAATTTTTATAGACATAAATAAAAATGATATACTGTAAAACGAAATTTAGCGCAAAATATGATACAACGAATAACGAATTTACTAATAAAAACTTTATTTCGTGCTAATTTTTGTAAAGCTTTCTGGTAAAAGAGGTGCTTTTGTTTATTGATAAAAATAGCTTTATCTTTGTAATTGGTATGGCAAATAAAAAAATACAGTTAAAAGATTTACAAAAGAAAGATTATCAAGAAGTTTGGGAGTACCAAACAACTTTGTTAGAAGGTATTGTAAACACAAAAATTGCGAATCGTAAAGAAAATACCGAAAATTCAACTTCAAACTATTTTTTTATTTGTTGAGCATCCGCACGTGTACACACTTGGAAAAAGTGGCGATTTAAGTAATTTACTACTTAACGAAAATCAGTTAAAAGAAAAAGGTGCTACATTTTATAAAATTAATAGGGGAGGAGATATAACCTACCACGGACCAGGGCAAATAGTTGGCTATCCTATTTTAGATTTAGAAAACTTTTTTACCGATATTCATAAATATCTAAGACTTTTAGAAGAAGTAATTATTTTAACACTTGCCGAGTATGGTTTAAAGGAGCACGTAGTGAAGGCGAAACAGGTGTTTGGTTAGGTGTAGGCACTCCGTTTGCACGTAAAATTTGCGCTATGGGTATTCGTACAAGCCGTTGGGTTACTATGCACGGTTTCGCCCTAAATGTAAATACCGATTTAGGATATTTTGATAATATTATACCTTGCGGAATTAGAGGGAAAGCAGTTGCTTCTATGCAATCGGAATTAGGGGAAGAAATTTCAGAAGAAGAAGTAAAACAAAAAACATTGAAACACTTTAAAAACTTATTTGAAGTTGAACAGTTTGTTAACTTTTAAGTATATTTTTACTTCTCCTCGTTAAAAAACACTTTGTAAAACTTCATTTTTTTGTTTTCATCGTAGCCTTTTTCTAAATATTCTGATGAGGCTTCTGGTGCATCAACATCAATTTTTATTTGAATATTGGTGTCTAACTTTATTTCGGTTTTAAACTTGCTTTTTTCTTTCTTTAAAACAGCACTTGACACTTCAAAATTGTTTCTAACTAGTACATCGTTTAGTTTTTCAAAGTGTTTTTTATAGTCGTCAAACATATTTTTGTGCTGGTCTTCTAAAAAAAACTTCGTCTTTGAAATTATGTATGTCAACCGATTCGTTTTCCTTGAAAAAATCAACTGTATTGGCTAAAAAATTACTTTGTTGTTGTTTGCCAAATTCAGGTTTTATAACTTCTTCAGAAAACTCTTTGCAAAGCTCTAAATAATGCTGTGTGTGTAGGTTTTTATCGTCAGCATATTTAATATTTAGGAAGTTTTTTATCCAATATTGAGCATCGTAATTGTTGTTATCTACACTTAAAACTATTGGACCTTCGGCATCTGTGGTGTTTTAAAATTAGGCAACCTTTGTCTAGCCTTTTTGTGCTAATTCCTTTTTGAACTACCACATCAAAACTATCTTCATCTAAATACGTTTGAAAAAAAATCAGTTTTATTTTCTATTTTAAAAATGCCTATTCCTTCAGTTAAAACATCATTATATTCAATGCCTTCAAAAAAACTGATAATAACATCGCCTGTTTTTATTTGTGCAGAATTTGATTGCTCGTATAAATGAGTTACAATATTTTTTGAATATTCAATGAAATTATTTTCGTTGGTAAAAATTTCGGAAGTGTAATTGTTTATTTCGTTCAAACGAACATCGGCATGATGATTAAAACGAAAACTTTGCGTAACATTAGTAAATGGTTTTAACAAAAACGGAAGCATTAATTGGTAGCTTTCTTCATCAAACCGAATGAGGTTTTCAGAAAAAGCGTTTTGTCCGCTATTGTATTTATTAGCAACTTTATGAATTATACATTTGCTTATTTCAGCACGCGTTTTTTTAATCATTTCAAAAAAATAATTATGGAACACAAAAGTAAGCGAAGTTTTTGAAAGATTATCAATTGATTTTGGGCAATTATAATTTTAAAGTAAGTTGTTCGGGTAATAATTTAAAAGTTTTTCGGTGGTATTTGGTTGCGCCAAATTCCCTAATAGCGTTGCGATGTTGTTTGGTAGGGTAGCCTTTGTTTTGTTGCCAATTGTACTGAGGAAATTCGAAGTGAATTTTTTCCATATATTCATCTCTATACGTTTTTGCAAGTACCGAAGCCGCTGCAATGTTTAAATATTTGGCATCGCCTTTTACAATGGTTTTGTGCGGAATTTTTTTATAAGGTTTAAACTTATTTCCGTCAACTATGATGTATTCAGGCGTTTTGTGTAGTTGGGCAATAGCAAGATGCATAGCCGTAATTGAAGCTTGCAAAACGTTCAGTTTGTCAACTTCTTTTTCGTGTACAAAAGGCTACACCAAAGGCGAGTGCATTTTCTTCTATAAAGGGGCGCAGTTCGTTTCTTTTTTTTTCTGAGAGAAGTTTTGAATCGGTTAAAAAAGGATGTTCAAAATTTTTAGGCAATATAAACCGCAGCAGCTACAACAGGGCCACAAATGGCAGCCTCTGCCAGCTTCATCCGTTCCTGCTTCTAATAAAAAGTTGCTGTATTTTAAACACTAACACAAACACAAAAATTAACAGTTTTAAGAGTAAATAAGCGCACATTTTTTTCGTTTTATTATTTTACATTTTGTTGTTATGAAAAAAGTATACTCGTTTTTTTTTACTTTATTTTGCCTATTATAGTGTTTTTTTCACAAATTGAAACACTTGACAGAAGGTTAAATAATAACGGTTCATTTGGTAATATGGGTTTGCCAGATTCCTTGCCAAATTCCGAGGTTACAGTTACGCTAAGCGGAAAAACACATTATACGGATTATAAAGTTATTTCTGCAAAAAATGACACCACGTATATTGATACCACGTTAACAATTGAAAAAGAATATCAGTTTAATTTTTTACGAAAAGACAATTTTGAACTATTGCCTTTTCATAATCAAGGACAAACGTTTAATAATTTAGGCTACGATTTTTCTAATATTAACAACCTTGCCTTCCATCGGATTTACAGCAAAACATTTTAATTTTTTAGAGCTTGACGATATAAAATACTACCAAGTACCAACGCCTACCACAGAAGTTATGTACCGAACAGGTTTAGAACAAGGACAGGTTTTAGATGTGCTGTTTACTGTTAACTTTTCAGAAAGATTGAATGTAGCTATTGGTTATAAAGGGCTTCGGTCTTTAGGAAAATACAGGCGTTCTTTATCTAGTCATGGGAATTTTACAACGTCTTTTCACTATGAAACGAAAGAAAATCAGTATCAAATAAAAGGGCATGTGGCAATGCAAGATTTAACAAATCAAGAAAGTGGCGGACTAACAGAAAGTGCCTTGCAATCTTTTATAACCGATTATAAAGAAACTTCAACCGATCGAGGCAGATTGGATGTAAATTTAACCAATGCCCAAAGTTTATTAGACGGAAAACGATATTATTTAGAGCAATACGTTTAAGTTATTATCATCAAAAGACAGCCTTAGACAAAAAGAGTTTTCTAACTTAAAACTAGGGCAATCTGTATTGTTAGATAACAAATTTTATCAATTCACTCAAGGTACTTTTTCGGAAGCTATTTTTGGAAGTTATAACGCAAGCAACACAAATTTAGATAATATTACAAATTATCAGTTGTTTAACAATCAGTTTTTTGTAGATTTTAATTCGAAATATGTGTTGGGTAAAATTTAGGGCAAAGGTAGATTATACAACGTATAAATACGGTTATAAAACGTTAACCAATATTAATGCAGTGTCTAAAGTTTCTAAAGATGAGTTAAGCGGAAAAGCCGTTTCTTTTGTGCCGATTGGAATGTGAAATTCAATAATTTTTATCTAAATGCAAGTGCAAAAATTACCCCAGGAAGTGCTCGTTTAGCAGGAAACGATTTAAGAGGCGAAGTGGTTTATAAAAAAAGACAGCATTTTTACAGTAACGGGGCGATTGATAATTAACTCTAAATCGCCAAATTTCAATTACTTACTACACCAAAGTAGTTACGATAAATATAATTGGCAAAATAATTTCAGCAATGTAAATACAAGAAATTTAGGTGGTGTAATTGAAACAAAATGGGGAAATGCTTCTTTAGATATCACAAATATTGATAATTATACTTATTTTGATGAAAACAGTTTGCCAAAACAAGCATCGGAAAACGTAAATTATTTAAAGCTAAAAGTGTTTAAAGAGTTTAAAGTAGGGAAATTTGCTTTAAATAATACGTTAATATATCAAAATGTAACCAATGGGCAGGCGGTATTTAGAGTACCAGAATTTGTAACAAGAAACACGCTGTATTATGCAAGCAGTTGGTTTAAAGGAAACCCAATTTATGTGCAAATAGGAGCTACATTTAAATATTTTACAGAATACAAAGCCAATGCTTACAATCCGTTATTGGCAGAATTTACTCTACAAAATAGTGAAGATATTGGTTACCCAACGGTTGATGTTTTTTTTAACGCACGTGTAAAAAGAACACGAATTTATTTTAAAATAGATAATGTAACCTCAGGTTTTACAACTAAAAATTACTTTTCAGCACCCAATTATCCTTACAGAGATTTTGTTATTCGTTTTGGTGTTGTTTGGAATTGGTTTATTTAAACAATTAATTGCTCTTTATTAGTTGCTTTATCTTAATATTAAAAGCAGCAAAAATAAGGGTAGTAATTGGGCTAAGCCAATTAAAAATAGCATAAATAAAATAGTCAAAAACACCAACTCCAAGTACGGTAGATTGGTATGCACCACAAGTATTCCACGGTATTAAAACCGAAGTTACTGTACCCGAATCTTCCAACGTTCTACTTAAATTTTCTGGTGCTAAACCTTTGTCTTCATAGGCTTTTTTAAACATTTTACCAGGAATTACAATGGCCAAATACTGGTCGGAAGCTACAATGTTTAAGCCCAAACAGCTAATTACCGTACTGGCAAATAAACCAAAAATACTGCTTGCAGCTTTTAATAGCATGCTTGTAATTTTTGCCAAAGCACCAATAGCATCCATTATTCCTCCAAAAACCATGGCACAAATAATTAACAAAATTGTCCAAATCATTCCTTTCATTCCACCAGCGGTAAATAATTCGGTTAGCTTTTCATTATCTGTTTTAATTTCGGTATCGCTAACAATCGCATTAAATATTGATTGAAAGTAAGAACCAGAAAGTGAATGTAGTATTTCTTTTTGAAAAATAAACGCAAAAACCGAAGCCAAAACAATACCAGAGCTTAAAGCAATTAAAGGTTTTGTTTTTAATAAAATGAGTACAATTACTCCAACAGGAACAATAAATAAGTAGGGAGTAATATTGAAAGTATTTTTTATTGTGTTCGATAAATTACTAACGTCTGATGTGCCATGTGTTGTAATGGTAGCACTTAATATTGTAAAAAAAATTAACGTAATTATTATGGTTGGTACTGTGGTTATTGCCATGTATTTTATATGTGTAAACAAATCTGTTCCAGCCATGGCAGGGGCTAAGTTTGTGGTGTCTGAAAGAGGAGACATTTTATCGCCAAAATAAGCTCCTGAAATTACAGATCCGGCAATCATTCCTGTAGGAATGCCTAAGGCACTTCCTATACCAATTAAGGCAATACCAACCGTGGCAGAGGTAGTCCAAGAACTACCTGTGGCGATAGAAATTATAGCGGTAATAATTACCGATGCAGGTAAAAAAATGGAAGGGTTTAGCACCTGTAAACCATAATACACCATTGCAGGAATAATACCGCTTATTAGCCAACTTCCTGCTAAAGCACCTACCAAAAATAAAATTAAAATAGGCGTGAAAACGCTTTTCCAGTTTTCTAAAACTTCTTTAGCCATGCGTTGTATGCTAACTTTGTTAAAAAATCCAATAATGGCAGCTGTTACGCCACCAAGTAGTAAAATAAGTTGATTGGTGTATGCACCCAACCATTCTTGTCCGTCTACAAAAAAGATATTGTAAGCCAATAACCCAATTAATATAAAAACAGGAATTAGTGCTTCCCAAATATTTAGTTCTGTATTTGAAACTATTTTTTGATTTTCAATGTTAATTTCTGATAAATTGTTATCGTCTTGCATTTATTCGTTTTATTTTGGTTCGGTAATGTTACGATTTTGTGCAGAATTACACAAATTTGCCTTAAAAGGTATCAAAAATAAGACGTTATTTATAAATTACTATATTTTTGTTTTTATAAAATTAAAAAAGTAAAAGATGTATAAAAATTTAGCAATTGGTTCGTTATTGGGTTTGTTTGCGGTTGTTTTGGGGGCTTTTGGTGCGCATTTGTTAAAAAATAAATTATCAGTTGAAGCAATGCAAAGTTTTGAAACAGCAGTACGCTACCAAATGTATCATGCTATTTTGCTATTGTTTGTAAATGGTTTTAACGCATTTTCAAAAAAACAAAAAAATGTTTTAACAGCATTATTTTTTTTAGGTGTTTTATTTTTTTCAGGCTCAATTTACCTTATTCAATTGGTGCAAGTATCGGCAAAAACTATTTGGTTTGTAACTCCTTTTGGGGGACTTCTGTTAATTTTGGGCTGGTTATTACTATTTTTCTATTTTTTGAAAGAAATGAACAGTAAAAAGTGAATAAAAAATGCGGTTGATTTAAAAAGGCAAACAAAATAATCAGTATTTTTGTAACTTTACTTGAATAAACAATACAAAATACAAATAAAAAAATGGTAAATACAGGTTCAAAATCAACGTTATTAACTGATTTAGGAATTACAAACGCAACTGTACATTACAATTTAACTTCAGACGAATTACACGCAATTACCTTGGAAAAGAAGCAAGGTGTTGAAACTTCATCAGGAGCATTAGCAATAAATACAGGAGAGTTTACAGGGAGGTCGCCATTAGATCGTTTCATTGTAAAAGACGATATTACAAAAGATAGGGTTTGGTGGGGAAAGGTAAATATTCCTTTTGAGCCGGAAAAATTCGATAAATTATACGATAAGGTAACAAAGTACCTTTCCAATAAAGAAGTTTTTGTACGTGATAGTTATGCTTGTGCAGATCCAAGTTATAAATTAAACATTCGTGTAATTAACGAATATCCTTGGAGCAACATGTTTGCATACAATATGTTTTTACGTCCAACGGAAGAAGAGTTGAAAACCTTTTCTCCTGAATGGACAGTTGTAAATGCTCCAGGTTTTATGGCAAATTCGGAAGTTGATGGAACTCGTCAGCACAATTTCGCCATTTTAAATTTTGAAAGAAAAATAGCTTTAATTGGTGGTACGGGTTACACAGGCGAAATTAAAAAAGGAATTTTTTCAGCCTTAAACTTTATTTTACCTGTATTTAAAAACACGTTGCCAATGCATTGCTCGGCAAATGTTGGAAAAGATGGAGATACTTCTATTTTCTTTGGCTTGTCTGGTACAGGAAAAACAACGCTTTCAACCGACCCAAATAGAAGCTTAATAGGTGATGATGAGCACGGTTGGACGGCAGAAAACACCGTTTTTAATTTTGAAGGAGGATGTTATGCAAAAGTAATTGACTTATCAGAAGAAAATGAACCAGAAATTTATAACGCTATTAAAAAAGGGGCGATTTTAGAAAACGTAAAAATTGATGAAAAAGGCGATGTAGATTTTGCGGATACTTCTATTACCCAAAATACGCGTGTTAGTTATCCTATTTACCATATTGAAAATATTCAAACACCATCAATTGGTAAAAACCCAAAAAATATATTCTTTTTAACAGCCGATGCTTTTGGTGTTTTGCCTCCTATTTCAAAATTAACTCCGGGGCAAGCAGCATATCATTTTATTTCAGGTTATACAGCAAAAGTTGCTGGAACAGAAGCAGGCATAACCGAGCCAACACCAAATTTTTCAGCTTGTTTTGGTGCTCCTTTTATGCCGTTGCATCCAACAAAATATGCTGAAATGTTAAGTAAAAAAATGAAAGAAACAGGGGTTAACGTTTGGCTTGTAAATACAGGTTGGACAGCAGGACCTTATGGAGTTGGTCATAGAATGAAATTAAAATATACCAGAGCCATGATTAATGCGGCGTTAAATGGAGATTTAGGTGAGGTAAATGATGAAAATTATCATATTCATTCTGTTTTTGGCTTGGCGCAACCAAGAAAATGCCCAGGCGTGCCAACAGAATTGTTAAGCCAAAGAAGAGCTTGGAATAATGATGAACAGTATTATAAAACGGCACATAAATTAGCAGATTCTTTTAGAGCAAACTTTAAAACATTTGAAGAATTTGCCAACGAAGAAATTTTGGCAGGGGGTCCACCAGTTTTAAATAAATAATATTAGCAAAAAGCATTCGTTTACGAATGCTTTTTGCTTTTTATTAAAGAATTTTATTTAGAAATGACAAAACAAGAACTTAGAAAAATTTACAAGCAAAAACGCCAAGAATTATCTTTAACAGAAATTCAAGAGAAAGAAAATAGTATTTATCAGCAGATTTTTAGTTTAGATTTTTCAAGTATACAAAACGTTCATATTTTTTTGTCTATTAAAAAGTTTAAAGAAATTAATACTAAGCCTTTAATTGATTTTTTTAGCAAAAACAACAAAACAATTATTATTAGTAAAACCGATTTTAAAAATAATAAGCTAACGCATTTTGTTTTTGATAAAAACACTAAAATAGAAGTAAATTCTTGGGGAATTCCAGAACCTGTAAGCGGGCAAGAAGTACAATCTTCGAAAATTGATTTGGTAATTGTGCCGTTGTTAATTTCAGATAAAAATAAATATAGAGTAGGTTACGGAAAAGGATTTTACGATCGGTTTTTAGCCGAGTGTAAATCTTCTGTAAAAACAATTGGCATTAATTTTTTTAAACCAATCGATAAAATTGAAGATATTAACCCGTTTGATGTAGCTTTGCATCAAATTATTTATCCAAAAAAATGAGTTTACAACAAGATTTAGAAAAACGAAGTGGAAATAAATGCGAGCTTTGTTTATCAGAACAAAATTTATCTACTTATGAGGTAAAACCAGTAACTACAGGAGGTGTTGACGGGAGTGTTTTGGCTTGTGAAAATTGTATTTCACAAATTGAAAACCCAGAAACTACAGATGTAAATCATTGGCGATGCTTAAATGATTCAATGTGGAGTGAGTTCAGACCAGTAAAAGTTTTAGCTTGGCGAATGCTATCGCTGCTAAAAAGCGAAGGTTGGCCAAAAGATTTGTTAGATATGATGTATTTAGAGGATGATGATTTGCGTTTTGCAAAAGAAAGTGGAGATCATTTAGATGAAAGTGAAAAAATAATACATAGAGATGTAAACGGAGTTGTTTTACAGGCTGGAGATACTGTTGTGTTGGTGAAAGATTTAAAAGTAAAAGGTTCTAGTATGGTTGCCAAGCAAGGAACTGCTGTGCGTAGAATTTCTTTAGATCATGAAAATGAAAAGTATATTGAAGGAAAAGTAGATGGTACCCAAATAGTAATTATTACTGATTACGTTAAAAAAGCAACAGAAAAGGAATAGAGGTTTTAATACTTAGCTAAAATATAAAAGCCGCATTCATTTTAAATGAATGCGGCTTTTTAAATAATTAAGAACTTTCTTTATTTAATTATTTAATTGTAAATGTAACTCTTCTAACTAATTGTCTAGCTTCTTCTGAGTTTTTGTTTACTGAAGTATCTTCACCTTTACCGTTGTAAGATAATCTGCTAGCAGAAATACCAGATGCAACTAATATATCGTATACTTTTTTAGCTCTTTTTGTAGATAAAGATTGGTTGCTGTTTGAATTTCCTAACTCATCAGCATATCCTGAAATTTCAGCTGTAGCAGAAGGATTTTCTTTCATGTATTTTGTTAAATAATTAACAGCTTCTAAAGAATATTCTTGAATTGAACTTTTACCAAAGTCAAAATACACATTTTGGTAACCTTTGTTCAATAATTCTTTAATGAAATCAACGTTGCTAACGGCACCAGTACTTTCTCCTTTTTTAGAATATCTATTATCTAATTCAGAAATTAAGCTAGGTTTATCATATTCTTTTATGCTACCACTTAAGTTAGAAAGTTTATTTTCCGCATTTTTTAAACGATTTTCTAAGTTTTCTAACTCATTATCGTTACTTGCAACTTCTTCGTTTTTAGATTTTGTAAACCAGTCTGCATGAACTGCATTTTTACCTAAGTAAATGTTAAAACCTGCTGAAGCTGTAAAAATACCACCATTAACTCCTTTTCTAGAAGTTCTTCCGTTCCCGTCAAAAGATACATTTTGGTACATATGTCCAACGGCAGAGGCATCTAAGAAAAATGCGATACGGTTTGTTAATTTAATTTGTGGAGTAATACCAAATACAACGTTAATCATTCTATCTTTTGGTGAATTTGGCATATAAGCTTTAAGGTCAGATAAACCAACACCTCCGTGAACTAATACATTAAAACGTTGTGTCCAATTTCTAAATCCTAATATTTCACCAGCGTTTACAACTCCTTCTACAGTACCTCTGTAATAATCGGTATCAAAAGGCATACCTCCATCAGCTTGTGTGAATTGGTTGAAACCAAAATCAACACGAATACCAAATTTTTCATTGATCATGTATCTACCACCAATGTTTGCTTGCCAAAAATCAGGAGTATCTGTTCCGTAACCTGAAGACAAAGGGAAAACAGGTTTGTGAGCACCAACACCTAAGTCGATAGACCATTTGTTAAACTCTTGTGCATTTACAGTAGTTGCACAAATTGCTAATACTACTAATACTATAATTTTTCTCATAAATTTTAATTTAAATAAATATGGTGCAAAACTAGATATACATTTTTTATTAATCAAGGTTTTTAACTTTTAATTTTTTGTTTTAAATAAAATTTATTTTTGAAGCAAAAAATTAATATATTTTTTACTATTTATTTAAACAAAATAGATTTAAAATGGGTAATTTCATAAGTTAATTGTTCTGTGTTATGAATATTATAAAAAATCAAGATAAAGATTCAGCTATTTATTTAAATAATGATAGAATATGGATAAAAAGTGGTAAAACTTTGGCTCTTTTAATAGGTGTTCTTGGTATAAGTTTGCCGTTTTTATTATTAACTATAACTACGCTAACAACATGTATAGATGGACCACTAGAATCTATTAGTCATTATTACTATACAAGAACAGGTACTATTTTTACTGTAATACTTAGTTTGGTGGCTGTTTTTCTAATTGTGTTTGATGCGGAAAAGAGTTTCTATATATCTACTTTTGCAGGCATATTTGCCTTGTTTGTAGTTTTTTTTCCAACAACAAATTTAACAAGCGTAGATTGTGATTATATATTAAAACTACCAGAAAGCAAGTTAAGAGCCAAATTTCATTTAATTTCTGCGGCTATTTTTATTTTGCTTTTAGCGTATATGTCAATATTTATTTTTACGAAGTCAACTAAAAATGAAGCTTATTTAAAACCGAAACATAAATTTAAAAGAGATTGTTTCCATGTAACTTCGGGCGTGTTTATAATAGTTGCATTATTGGTTATGGTTGCAGGTCATACGAATTTATTCGGAATTAAACCGTTTTACGACACCTATAAATTAACTTTTTGGATGGAAACTTTAGCGGTAGTAAGTTTTGGGATCTCGTGGGTAATACGTGGAGGAGCTTTTTTAAATAAATAAAAAAACCTCTTGAAAATCAAGAGGTTTATCTAAAGTTTTGCGGAGAAAGAGGGATTCGAACCCCCGGACCTGTTACAGTCAACGGTTTTCAAGACCGCCGCATTCGACCACTCTGCCATTTCTCCCAAAGTATCTCAATTAAGGTTTCCCTCAAATGCGGATGCAAATATATAAACCTTTTTTGGGTTGAAAAAAGATTTTTTTATTTTTTTATCTAAATTAAAAATACTTCGTTTATTAATTAAAAATAATACCTTTACCGTATATTTAATAATAGGTATATTAAAGATGTTTAATACGTTTGGTAACATATTGAAAATAAGTACTTTTGGAGAGTCTCATGGAGTGGCTATTGGTGGAATTATTGATGGATTTCCAGCAGGAATACAAATTAATTTTAAAAAAATTCAAGAAGAATTAAACCGAAGAAAGCCAGGTCAGTCAAAAATTGTTACACAGCGCAAAGAATCTGATGTGGTTGAGTTTTTATCAGGTATTTTTAATGGTGTAACAACAGGAACTTCTATTGGATTTATCATAAAAAACACGAATCAAAAATCGAAAGATTACGACCATAATACCGATATTTACAGGCCTTCACATGCTGATTTTACCTACGATAAAAAGTTCGGAAGAAGAGATTTTAGAGGAGGCGGAAGAAGTTCTGCCCGTGAAACTGCCAATTGGGTTGTTGCAGGGGCTTTGGCAAAACAATTAATTTCCCAAATACATATTAATGCCTTTACATCGTCAGTAGGGGATGTTTTTATTGATAAACCTTATCAAAATTTAGATTTTTCAAAAACGGAAGATAATATAGTACGTTGCCCAGATGAGGTTTCAGCAAATAAAATGATTGCAAAAATTCAGGAAATTAGAAAAGCTGGTGATACTATTGGCGGAACCATTACTTGTGTTGTGCAAAATATGCCAATTGGTTTGGGCGAACCTATTTTTAACAAACTACATGCCGAGTTAGGAAAAGCAATGCTTTCTATCAATGCAGTAAAAGGTTTTGAGTTTGGAAGTGGGTTTTGTGGAGCAAGAATGAAAGGAAGCGAACATAATGATGTTTTTAACGCTGACGGAACAACAAAGACCAACCTTTCAGGAGGAATACAAGGCGGAATTAGTAACGGAATGGATATTTATTTTCGAGTAGCTTTTAAGCCCGTAGCAACAATTATGACCAATCAACAAACTATAAATTCTGAAGGAAAACTTACTGAAATTAAGGGAAAAGGCAGGCATGACCCTTGTGTTGTACCCAGAGCTGTGCCAATAGTTGAGGCTATGACGGCTTTTGTATTGGCCGATTTTTACTTACTAAACAAGCTTAGAAAGGTCGAAAATTTTGGTGCGAAATAAAATTAAAAAATGGCTCCACTAGTTGCGGCATTTCTATCAATTTTTTTAACCAAACCTTGTAAAACTTTTCCAGGACCAACTTCTATAAATTCTGTTGCACCATCTAAAATCATTTGTTGAACAGATTGCGTCCAACGAACAGGAGCGGTTAATTGTAAAATTAAGTTTTTCTTAATTTCATCAGGATTCGTAACAGCACTGGCAGTTACATTTTGGTAAATTGGGCATATTGGTGTGTTAAAGTTTGTAGCTTCAATAGCTTCAGCTAATTCTTCTCTGGCAGGTTCCATCATTGGAGAATGAAAAGCTCCTCCAACAGGTAATAATAAGGCTCTTTTCGCACCTTTTTCTGTTAAAACTTCACAAGCCTTTTTTACAGCATTAATTTCGCCAGAAATAACCAATTGCCCTACACAATTATAATTTGCCGCAACAACAACACCTTCAACTTCTTCGCAAACTTTTTCAACAATAGTATCATCTAACCCCAACACAGCAGCCATTGTAGAAGGTTGTATTTCACAAGCTTTTTGCATAGCCAAAGCACGTTTTGATACTAATTTTAAAGCATCTTCAAAATGTAAAACTTCGTTAGCTACTAATGCAGAAAATTCTCCTAACGAGTGCCCGGCAACCATTTTTGGTTTAAAAATATTGCCTAAAACTTTTGCTAAAATTACCGAATGTAAAAAAATAGCTGGTTGTGTTACTTTGGTTTCTTTTAATTGTTCTGCAGTTCCTTCAAACATTATATCGGTAATAGGAAACCCTAAAATATCGTTCGATTTTTCAAAATATTCTTGTGCTAATGGTGATTTTTCATATAAATCCAATCCCATTCCTGAAAATTGAGCTCCTTGTCCAGGGAAAATGTATGCTTTCATACTGTTTTGTAACTGTGTTTTAGTAAGCGAAAATAATCAAATTTTTATAGAATATTTATTTTTGAAATAAAAAAAGTCGTTCAGAAAAAACGAACGACTTTTTTATTTGTACAGGCGGAGAGACTCGAACTCTCACACCTCACGGCACTAGATCCTAAGTCTAGCGTGTCTACCAATTCCACCACGCCTGCAACTTTTCCAAAATAAATTGGAGTGCAAATATAAACAATCCTTAGAAACTGCAAAGTAGTTCATTATTATTTTTTATTTTTGAAACAAAATTAAAATCATCTTACATGAAAGACATAACATCGTACATTTCTACCAATAAAGAACGTTTTATAAACGAGTTAATTGAGTTGCTTAAAATTCCGTCAATAAGCGCCGATATGGCTTATAAAAAAGAAATTTTAAATACTGCCGATGCCGTTAAAAAGGCGTTAGAAAAAGCAGGATGCGATAAGGTTGAACTTTGTGAAACGCCCGGTTATCCAATTGTGTATGGAGAAAAAATAATTGACAAGAATTTGCCAACTGTGTTGGTGTATGGACATTACGATGTGCAACCAGCAGATCCTATTAACTTATGGACTTCACCTCCGTTTGAACCTGTTGTGAAAAAGACTGAAAAGCATCCAGACGGAGCTATTTTTGCGCGTGGTGCTTGCGATGACAAAGGACAAATGTATATGCACGTTAAAGCCTTAGAATACATGACGTCAACAGGAAATTTACCATGCAACGTAAAATTTATGATTGAGGGCGAAGAAGAAGTTGGCTCAAAAAGTTTATCGTGGTTTGTACCAAGAAATAAAGAAAAATTAGCCAATGATGTTATTTTAATTTCGGATACGGGGATGATTGCTAACGATATTCCATCAATAACTACTGGATTACGTGGCTTGAGTTATGTGGAGGTTGAGGTTACAGGGCCAAATAGAGATTTGCACTCGGGTTTGTATGGTGGTGCAGTGGCAAATCCTATCAATATTTTAACAAAAATGATTGCTTCACTTCACGATGAAAATAATCACATTACCATTCCTGGTTTTTATGATGATGTAGAAGAATTAACAAAAGAAGAACGTGCAGAAATGGCAAAAGCACCTTTTTCGCTTGAAAATTATAAAGATTCTTTAAAAATAAACGATGTTTATGGAGAAAGCGGTTACACTACAAACGAACGAAATTCTATTCGCCCAACATTAGATGTAAACGGAATTTGGGGAGGTTATACAGGCGAAGGTGCAAAAACCGTAATTGCAAGTAAGGCGTATGCAAAAATTTCGATGCGTTTAGTACCAAATCAAGATTGGAAAAAAATTACCGAACTATTTAAAAATCATTTTGAAAACATTGCTCCAAAAGCAGTAAAAGTGGTTGTAAAACCTCATCATGGTGGACAAGGGTATGTAACACCAATTGATAATATTGGGTATCAAGCAGCAAGTAAAGCGTATGAAACTACGTTTGGCAAAACACCAATTCCACAAAGAAGTGGTGGAAGCATTCCTATTGTGGCTTTATTTGAACAAGAACTAAAAAGCAAAACCATTTTAATGGGCTTTGGCTTAGATTCTGATGCTATTCACTCCCCAAACGAACATTTCGGAATTTGGAATTATTTAAAAGGCATTGAAACCATTCCGTATTTTTATAAATATTTTACTGAGTTATCGAAGTAAATTTTAATCCGCCTTTTAATGGCGGATTTTTTTATAAAGAAATGTACCAAGTGGTTCGAAACCATAAATTGTTGGTTTTATTAGGCTCGAAAACGTTTCCTAACCGATAATCTATTCCTATTTCTAAGGTATTTTCCTTGTCGAATTGATATCCCAAATAGGGCGAAAAACGGATTTCAAAATCGTCTTTATTAAATTGATATAAATATTCATTCGATAATTTTAAGTACCATTCTTTTATATCTGCTTTTTCCCCGTTTAGTGGTTTTTGAAAAGTAGCTCTGTATCGGCTTCGGTATTGTGGTTTTTCATTATTGGCGTAAAACTGCTCAAAACCCAATCTGTGCGATAATTTTGCAGACCATAAATTTTGAATAAAGTTGTAATGCTGTATAAACCTATGTGTAATTTGATTTTCTTTAAAACGGATAATATACCCTACGTTAAAAGATTGATTAACATCAGTTTTAAAAGACAAAATAGTTGAAATATCAATTAAACTATGTGTAATTTTAAATTCATCTTGGTATATAAACTCACGAGATTCTATGCTGTTTACCCATTTTGTTTTTTCCGATAGTTTTTTAGAAACATTTACTTTAGGCAACCAACCAGAACTAACTTGAGAAAAGGCGGTGCAAAAGCTACATAATAAAAGGAAAGGAAGAAATTTCATTTTAAAATTCTAAATTGTCAGAATTGTGTGTTGTGTATTTTAGTTCTTTTTGTAATTCTCCATTGCTATTTAACAAAACTTCGTACATATAATTGGTTTTTTCTTTTTTTGCCTTTATAATTATTTCATAAAAAATGGCGGTAGTGTTTGTATGGCTGTTGTTAATTAATTCTACGTAATTGTTGTGGTTTTTTGAATGAATTTGAACTTTTTTAATTGTATGTTTTTTGTAAATACTTTTTAAAGTTGAATGAATTTTTTTTCTTGTTTCTTTTGGTATTTCGTTCCATTTTATTGTTTTTTCAATATCTAAAATAGTACCAACGGTATCAAACTCTACACTAAATTTATGGTTTGCTTTGTGAAATTTAGCTTCAAATGTTTTTCCGTCTTGGCTTTCTTCAGCGTACCATTTTACTTTTTGTTTTAGATTACATTTGCTAATAAAATTTTGTGCTTTTTTCGGAATAGTTTTATTATCAACTCGATATTCTTTTTCGTATTTGTATTGTGAAAATATTGAAAGTGGAACAAAAAAGAAAGCAAGAATTTTGTAAATCATCACATTTTATTTTTGGACTCAAATATACTAAAAAGATGATTTAAGTATTTTCTTCTAATAATATAGAATGATAGTTTTAGAAGGTTGAAATTATATTTTTTTTGATGTTTTAACTTAAATTTAACAAATTTTTGGGTTTTATTTAGTTTTATTTGTTGAAAAAGTATTCTGTTGGCTTTAAAAATGAATAATTAATAAATGCCTAAATTTTAAACACTAAAAACTAATCATATTATGAAAACAAAACTATTTTTAATAGCCTTATTATTTGCTACAACTTTTGTTATAGGTCAACAAAAACAAAATTTGAAAATCTTATTTGTTGGTATTAGCCCAGATAAAGTTGAAGGTATATTTGAAAAAATAGATCATCATGATGAAACTCCAGAACAGCTTAAAAAACGAATGCCCGCCTTTATGGAGTTGTTAACAACTTATTTTACAGAAGTGAAAGCAGTAGATGTAGATGATTATGAACAAGCAATGTCTTCTAATTACGATGTTACTATTTTCGATTATCAACCAGCTTTTATTGAAAACACTAATGATTATTTTACCTCTGATTTTAATTTACCAACAATTTTTATTGCTGAAGTAGCGCCTACTGTTGGGTTGGAATTAGGACTTAAATTAGATTGGTATTGCCATTGTTTAGATAAGCATGCATTTGATGTAAAAATAGACCACCCTATTTTTAAAGGTCCTATTAAAACAAGTATTACTTTAGTGAATAAACCTACTCCAGTTGAATTTTCACATTTTTTTAACAGTTATGATGCTCCTGATGAAATTCCAATGTGGCAGGTAGATAAAAGAGGATATTTAGATTTAGAAGGAGGTAAAGTTCGAGTAGGAATGGTTGCTAGAGGTTTTGGTTTTGAAGATTCACCTGATGCTGAAGTGATTTCAGGAGGAGTTACTTCTAAAGACAAAACAGCGGTTGCATTAGGAAGACATGGAAATTTTTTTTCATGGGGTTTTGGAGGTTCTCCAGATTATATGACCGATGAGGCAAGAAAGGTGTTTGTAAATACAGTGGTATATATGAGTACTTTTAAAAATGAAAAAGTTATTACTAGAAAATATAAAGAGAGAATAGCTACTAGAGAGCATGTTAATGATTTGTTGTATCAACTAACTGAAGAAGCATACAATCATCATGTTAAATTTGTTAATGAAACTAACGAAAGCGTATCGAAGCAGAAAAAAGAGGCGCAAAAGAAATTAGACAATGGAGAGACTCTTAGTCCTCTTGAAAAATTGATGCTTAACACCTCTCTTGAAGAATTATTGAGTAGACAAATGTATATAAGGGATCAATTTAAAAGAGAACCTTGGCCTACTAATTTAAATATTGATTATTTAAGAAAAACCCTTACAGAAAACCGAGGCTATTTTTATTCAGACCCAACAGATACTTATAAATTAAGAATTGATGAAGACATTAAGAGTTTAGGGATTTCGAATACTGATATAAAAGTATTAGACGCAGCGATTAGTCTTATTGAAAATGGTACAGATGTTGCCAAAGGCTATCGTATATTAATGCGCTATACATTGGAAGATTTTTCAACAGTAAAAGAATGGAGAAATTGGTTTGAAAAGAATAAAGAAAATATGTTTTTTACTGAAGCAGGCGGTTATATTTGGATGATTAATAATGCGGATGCGAACCCAAAACGAAAACCAAGAACAGAAGAAGAAGTTATGGAAGCTAAATTTTAAAAAAATAAAAACTATAAACATCATGAAAATAAGAAACATTTTTTTGATAGCCTTATTATTTGCTACAACTTTTGTTATAGGTCAACAAAAACAAAATTTAAAAGTTTTATTTGTTGGTATTAGCCCAGATAAAGTAGATGAAAGAGAGTATTATTCTGATGAAACTTCAGAACAGCTTAAGAAACGAATGCCTGCTTTTAAGGAGTTGTTAACGGCTTATTTTACAGAAGTGAAAACAGTACATGTAAATGATTATGAAGAAGCAATGTCTTCTAACTACGATGTTACTATTTTTGATTATCCGCCAAAATTTATTAAGAAGGCTGGATATTTTTTGAATCCTAATTTTAATCATCCAACTATTTTTATTGCCGAAACAGCACCTACAATTGGGATGTATCTGAATCTTAAATTGGATGCATATTGTCATTGTTTAGATAAACACGCACATCATATAAAAATTAATCATCCTATTTTCAAAGAACCTTTTAAAACGGACATTACTTTAGTTAACAAACCTACTCCCGTTGATCTTTATAGGTATGGTAACGGGCAAGATGTTCCTAATGAAATTCCAATGTGGCAGATAGATAAAAGAGGGTATTTAGATGGCGATGGAATTCGAATAGGAATGGTTGCTCGAGGCGATGGTTTTGAAGATTCACCTGATGCTGAAGTGATTTCAGGAGGGGTTTCTTCTAAAGACAAAACCGCTATTGCTTTAGGTAGGCATGGAAACTTTTTTATGTGGGGTTTTGGAGGCTCTCCAGATTATATGATGGATGAAGCAAAAATAGTATTTGTAAACACAGTGGTGTATATGAGTGCTTTTAAAAATGATAAAATTATTGTAAGGAAACATAACGATAGAATAGCTACTAGAGAATATGTTGATGAATTGTTGCACTATACAACTGAAGAATCGTATAATTACTATTTTAAGCAAATTAATACAAGTAATGAAGAATTCTTAAAAAGCAAAGCAGAAGCGCAAAAAGTGTTAGATGTAGGTGGTACTCTTACAGGATATCAACAAATGTTACTTTCTGGTAAAATTGGTTTAGAAGAACCTAAAAATAGAGAAGAATTTATAAGGAGTCAATTTAAACACCATCCTTGGGTTACTAGTTTTGAACCTGATTTTTTGAGAAAAACTTTAACCGAAAATAAAGATTATTTTTATTCAGATCCAAAGGATGTGTATAAATTTAAAATTGATGAAGATATTAAGAGTTTAGGGATTTCGAATACAGATATAAAAGTATTAGATACAGCTATTAGCCTTATAGAAAATGGTACAGATATTGAAAAAGGATATCGTATATTAATGCGTTATACGTTAGAAGATTTTTCATCAGTAAGAGAATGGAGAAATTGGTTTGAAAAGAATAAAGAGAATATGTTTTTTACTGAAGCAGGCGGTTATATTTGGATGATTAATAATGCGGATGCGAACCCAAAACGAAAACCAAGAACAGAAGAAGAAGTTATGGAAGCTAAATTTTAAAAAAATAAAAACTATAAACTATAAACATCATGAAAACTATAAACATTTTTTTAATAGTCTTATTATTTGCTACAACTTTTGTTATAGGTCAACAAAAACAAAATTTAAAAGTTTTATTTGTTGGTATTAGCCCAGATAAAGTAGATGAAAAAAAGTATTATTCTGATGAAACTTCAGAACAGCTTAAGAAACGAATGCCTGCTTTTAAGGAGTTGTTAACGGCTTATTTTACAGAAGTGAAAACAGTACATGTAAATGATTATGAAGAAGCAATGTCTTCTAACTACGATGTTACTATTTTTGATTATCCGCCAAAATTTATTAAGGAGGCTGGATATTTTTTGAATCCTAATTTTAATCATCCAACTATTTTTATTGCCGAAACAGCATTTAGAATTGGGATGTATCTGAATCTTAAATTGGATGCATATTGTCATTGTTTAGATAAGCACGCACATCATATAAAAATTAATCATCTTATTTTCAAAGGACCTTTTAAAACGGACATTACTTTAGTTAATAAACCTACTCCCGTTGATCTTTATAGGTATGGTAACGGGCAAGATGTTCCTAATGAAATTCCAATGTGGCAGGTAGATAAAAGAGGGTATTTAGATGGCGATGGAATTCGAATAGGAATGGTTTCTCGAGGCGATGGTTTTGAAGATTCACCTGATGCTGAAGTGATTTCAGGAGGGCTTTCTTCTAAAGACAAAACCGCTATTGCTTTAGGTAGGCATGGAAACTTTTTTATGTGGGGTTTTGGAGGCTCTCCAGATTATATGATGGATGAAGCAAAAATAGTATTTGTAAACACAGTGGTGTATATCAGTGCTTTTAAAAATGATAAAATTATTGTAAGGAAACATAACGATAGAATAGCTACTAGAGAATATGTTGATGGATTGTTGCACTATACAACTGAAGAATCGTATAATTACTATTTTAAGCAAATTAATACAAGTAATGAAGAATTCTTAAAAAGCAAAGCAGAAGCGCAAAAAGTGTTAGATGTAGGTGGTACTCTTACAGGATATCAACAAATGTTACTTTCTGGTAAAATTGGTTTAGAAGAACCTAAAAATAGAGAAGAATTTATAAGGAGTCAATTTAAAAACCATCCTTGGGCTACTAGTTTTGAACCTTATTTTTTGAGAAAAACGCTTACAGAAAATCGAGATTATTTTTATTCCGATCCAAAGGATGTGTATAAATTTAAAATTGATGAAGATATTAAGAGTTTAGGGATTTCAAATACAGATATAAAAGTATTAGATACAGCTATTAGCCTTATAGAAAATGGCACAGATGTTGAAAAAGGATATCGTATATTGATGCGTTATACGTTAGAAGATTTTTCATCAGTAAAAGAATGGAGAAATTGGTTTGAAAAAAATAAAAACAATATGTTTTTTACTGAAGCAGGCGGCTATATTTGGATGATTAATAATGCTGACGCTAATCCAAAAAGAAAACCAAGAACAGAAGAAGAAGTTTTGGAAGCTAAATTTTAAACACACAAATTATATAAAACATGAATAACAAATTTAAATTCTTAATTATTTTATTAATTATTTCAACTTTAACTATTGGTCAACAAAAACAAAATTTAAAAATTTTATTTGTTGGTGTTAGTCCAGAAAAAGCAGAAAAAAATAATTATGCTGAAAGTACAGAACAGCTTAAGAAAAGAATGCCAGCTTTTAAAGAGTTGTTAACAACCTATTTTACAGAAGTGAAAGTAATAGACAAGGATAATTATAAAGAAGAAATGTCTTCTATTTATGATGTTACTATTTTCGACTATCCATCGGAGTCTTTTAAAAAAGAAGAAATTTATATAGATCCTAAAACAGGAGAAAAAAAATCTAAAAAAATTAGATATTATTTTAGTGACGATTTTAGTGAGCCATCAATTTATATAGCTGAAACAGGTTCAACTATGCTTGGTTCTTTAGGGGCTAAAATAGACACTTATTGTATTTGTTTAGATAGGTATGCACATCATATAAAAACCAATCATCCCATTTTTAAAGGACCTTTTAAAACAGGCATAACTTTAGTAAATAAACCTACTCCATCTATTATTTTAAAAAGTTATAACGGACAGGATGTTCCTAGCGAAATTCCAATGTGGCAGGTAGATCAAAGAGGGTATTTAGATGGTGGTGGAATTCGAATAGGTGTGGTTGCTAGAGGGTTTGGTTTTGAAGATTCACCTGATGCTGAAGTGATTTCAGGAGGACTTAGTACGAAAGAGAAAACAGCAGTTGCACTAGCAAGACATGGAAACTTTTTTACTTGGGGTTTTGGAGGTTCACCAGATTATATGACTGATGAAGCAAAAAAAGTATTTGTAAATACAGTGGTATATATGAGTACCTTTAAAAATGACAAAATTATTGCAAGAAAGTATAATGAGAATATAGGCACTAGAGAACTTGTTGATGAGTTTTTATATCTTACAACTGAAAAAGGGTATAGTGATTATGTTGAAGAGATTCGTTCATTTAATAAGGAGTTTTTAGAAGATAAAGAAAAAGTTTTAAAAAAAGTAGAAGCAGGAGAAGAGCTTACAATAATTGAAAAGTCGAATTTAAAAGCTACAGAAGAAGAAGTAAAAAGTAGAGAAGCTTATATAAAAAATCAATTTAAAAAACAACCCTGGGCAACTAGTTTTGATATTGATTTTTTAAGAAAAACTTTAACCGAAAATAGAGATTATTTTTATTCAAATCCAACAGATAGGTATAAATTAAGAATTGATGAAGATATTAAAAGCTTAGGGATTTCGAATACAGATATAAAAGTATTAGATACAGCTATTAGCCTTATAGAAAATGGCACAGATGTTGATAAAGGCTATCGTATATTAATGCGTTATACATTAGAAGATTTTTCATCAGTAAAAGAATGGAGAAACTGGTTTGAAAAAAATAAAAATAATATGTTTTTTACTGAAACAGGCGGTTATATTTGGATGATTAACAATGCTGACGCTAACCCAAAACGAAAACCAAGAACAGAAGAAGAAGTTTTGGAAGCTAAATTTTAAACACACAAATTATATAAAACATGAAAAACAAATTTAAATTCTTAATTACGTTATTATTTATTTCAGCTTTTACGGTTGGTCAACAACAAAAAGTGTTGTCAAGTCTGCAAGAAAAAGTTAAAAAATATGCAGATGAACTTTCGGTTGATGAGCCAGACGATATGGATCCTCTTATGTTAAACACCGCGTTGGTTTGGTCTGATGACAAAAGTCAGTTAGCGGTAGTTATTAAAGCAGAAATATTAGAAGACTGGCGGGCGTATGCATATGTACCAAAAACACAGCCTTATGTACAAACCGAAATTCAATTAGAACTGCCAAAAGGAATAAATAAAATAGGAGAATGGGTAGAGCCATCTAAAAAACCATATAGCGATAATATTTTTATATATAAAGGTACTTTAGTATTTGTTCAATATTGTTCTGTAGGTAATTATGAAAAAGGGTCAGAAGTTGAAGCAGGATTATATTATCAAACTTGCGACCATTACAAGTGTTTTCCGCCAAAAACAAAAACGAAAAAGATAAAGGTGTAAACCTAAATAATCAATGAAATTAGTTTTAGAAAACTGTGGATATTTAATTTATTCACAGTTTTTAGTTTATAATAAATATTATTAGTTTCTTTATACTTCATTTATAGTAAATGGAAAGTAACAATCAATCTTCTACAAATCTTAATAAATACATTAGTGCTACGGGAATTTGCTCTCGTAGAGAGGCTGAGAAATTTATTGTAAGTGGTCGTGTTACCATTAATGGCAAAGTGGCTATTTTAGGGAACCGAGTTATTAAAGGCGATGTTGTAAAAATAGATGGGCAACAACTACAAGAAAAACCAAAAACGCTATACATTGCTTTTAACAAACCAGTAGGTGTTGTTTGTACAACCGATAACAAAGAAAAACACAACATAGTAAACTATATAAATCATCCTGAACGATTATTCCCTATCGGTAGGTTGGATAAGCCTTCAGAAGGCTTAATTTTCTTAACAAATGATGGAGATATTGTAAATAAAATTTTACGAGCTGGAAACAATCACGAAAAAGAATATGTGGTTACGGTAAATAAATTAATTACTGACGATTTCATTACTAAAATGAGTAACGGAGTTCCAATTTTGGGTACAGTTACCAAAAAGTGTAAGGTTGAAAAAATTACCGATAAAGTTTTTAAAATTATTTTGGTGCAAGGTTTAAATCGTCAAATTCGTAGAATGTGTGAATATTTGGGGTACGAAGTAACCAAATTAAAACGTGAACGAATTATGAATGTAAGTTTGCTTAATTTAAAATTGGGCGAATGGCGTGAATTAACAGCTAGTGAACTTAATGAAATTAATAAAGCAGTATCATTTTCTTCAAAAACTGAAGAAGCTTCTGTGGTTTTAAAAAAGGTAAATAAAAAACCATCAAAAGAAAAACTAAATAAACCGAATCTGTTTAATAAAAAAAGTGCTGCTTTTCGTAAGAAATCTGAAACATCAAAAAAGCAATCAACAGCTTTTAAACGTAAGAAGAATCGTTAAAACTTTAGCATTCTTTTCTATTTTTCAATTCTTAAATAGTTTTATCTTTGTGGGCTATGCAATTTGATTTAAAAACCACCGACCCCCAAAGTAAAGCCAGAGCCGCTGTAATACAGACCGATCATGGCGCAATTGAAACGCCAATTTTTATGCCTGTAGGTACTGCTGCTACGGTAAAAGGGGTACATCAAACAGAATTGAAAAACGAAATAAATCCTGATATTATTTTAGGAAACACCTATCATTTGTATTTGCGTCCGCAAATTAAAATTTTAGAGCAAGCTGGCGGATTGCATAAATTTATGAATTGGGACAGAAATATTTTAACCGATAGTGGTGGGTATCAAGTATATTCTCTTTCAGGAAGAAGAAAAATTAACGAAGAAGGTGTTAAATTTAAAAGCCATATTGATGGCTCAATGCATTTTTTTACGCCTGAAAATGTAATGGAAATTCAACGCTCAATAGGTGCTGATATTATTATGGCATTCGATGAATGTACACCATATCCGTGCGATTACAATTATGCAAAGCGGTCAATGCACATGACGCATAGATGGCTAGATAGGTGTATAAATCATTTAAAGACCTTGCCTTTTAAATATGGTTATGAGCAAGCGGTTTTTCCTATAGTTCAAGGAAGTACATATAAAGATTTAAGAAAGCAATCAGCTGAATTTATAGCTTCTGTAGGAGCCGAAGGAAATGCTATTGGTGGGCTTTCAGTAGGAGAGCCTGCTGAAGAAATGTATGCAATGACGGAAGTGGTAACAGCTATTTTGCCAGAAGATAAACCACGTTATTTAATGGGTGTTGGTACACCAATAAATATTTTAGAAAACATTGCTTTGGGTATTGATATGTTCGATTGCGTAATGCCAACTCGTAATGCCAGAAACGGTATGTTATTTACCGCACACGGAACCATAAATATTAAAAATAAAAAGTGGGAAAACGATTTTTCTGCGATTGACGAAATGGGAATTACTTTTGTAGATACACTGTATTCGAAAGCTTATTTACGTCATTTATTTGTTTCAAATGAATTGTTAGGAAAACAAATTGCATCTATTCACAACCTTGGTTTTTACGTTTGGTTAACTAGAGAAGCAAGAAAACATATTTTAGCTGGTGATTTTACCGATTGGAAGAATAAAATGGTAAAACAAATGGATAAAAGATTGTAGTTTGAAAAAAATTGATTGGTATATATTAAAACGTTTTTTGGTAACATTTCTGTTTACCTTATTAATTTTAATTCCTATTGCCATTGCTATTGACATTGCCGAAAAAGTTGATAAATTTTTAACAAATGATACGTTAACGTTATTTGAAATAGTAAACGATTACTATAAAAACTTTGTAATTTATTATACCAATACATTTATGCCTTTGGCGTTGTTTATTGCGGTTATTTTATTTACTTCTCGGCTGGCTAATAATTCAGAAATAATAGCTATTGTAAATGCAAAAGTTTCATTTACTCGATTTTTATATCCGTATTTTGTTGGGGCAACTTTATTAACTATTGTTGCTTTGGTAATGAATCATTACGTAGTGCCTAATGCTAGTAAGGTTAGAGAAGAATTTGAAAGCACATACATTAATAAAAAAACATATACCAATCGGTCTGTTCGCGATTTTAGTTTGCAGTTAAATGATAGCACAAATATTTTTATTCAAAGTTTTGATACAGAAAGAAATTCAGGTTATAATTTTTCTATAGAATTATACGATGGTTTGCGATTAAAATACAAGCTTACTTCCAATAATTTTAATTGGAATGAAGAAGATTCTACATTTACGTTAGGAAGTTGGAGAATGCGTAAAATTTTTGTAGATAAAGATAGCATTTTTTCAGGAACGAAACTAGATACCACTTTTGCATTTACACCTAAAGATTTAAATTATAAATCGGCAATGGCATCTGAAATGCCTTCAGGAGAGTTAGGCAGTTTTATTAAGCTGTCAAAAAAAAGAGGAGTTAAAAACTTAAATTCATATTTGGTTGAACTTTATAAACGAACAAGTTTGCCAATAGCATCGTACATATTAACGTTAATAGCTGTTGCTTTGGCTTTTAAAAAACGAAGAGGTGGTACAGGAGTGAATATGGCATTAGGTATTGCAATAATGTTTACCTATGTTTTTTTCTTAAAAGTTTCAGAAACATTAGGGTCGGTGGCTGGTGCAAATCCGCTTATAAGTGTTTGGGTGCCAAATATTATTTTTGGTACAGTAGCAGTTTATTTGTATTATAAAGCAAGAAAATAGCGTAAAAAAGAATATATTTATGAAGCAATCATACAAATTTTATAGTATGTTTGTTGTTCTAAATAACTAAAAAGTATAAAAATTAAACCTCAATATTATGGAGTATTTAGATTTTGAATTACCTATAAAAGAATTGGAAGACCAATTAACAAAATGTGAAATTATTGGTAAAGAAAGCGAGGTAGATGTTAGTGCTACTTGTAAAAAAATTGAAAAAAAATTAGAACAAGCTAAAAAAGATATATATAAAAACCTTACGCCTTGGCAACGAGTACAATTGTCTCGTCATCCAAACAGACCTTATACGTTGGATTATATAAAAGCAATTTGTGGAGATACCTTTATGGAACTTCACGGAGACAGAAATGTAAAAGACGATAAAGCCATGATTGGTGGTTTGGGAAAAATTGGCGACCAATCGTTTATGTTCATTGGTCATCAAAAAGGCTATAATACAAAAACACGTCAGTACCGAAATTTTGGTATGGCAAACCCAGAAGGGTACAGAAAAGCACTTCGTTTAATGAAAATGGCAGAAAAATTTGGAATACCTGTAGTTACTTTGTTAGATACACCAGGCGCTTACCCAGGTTTAGAAGCTGAAGAACGAGGACAAGGAGAAGCCATTGCTAGAAATATTTTAGAAATGACGCGCCTAAAAACACCAATTATAACTATTGTTATAGGCGAAGGAGCTTCTGGTGGGGCTTTAGGTATTGGAGTTGGTGATAGAGTATATATGATGGAAAATACTTGGTACACGGTTATATCTCCAGAATCGTGTTCATCAATTTTATGGCGTAGTTGGGAGTATAAAGAACAGGCTGCCGAAGCATTAAAATTAACAGGAGCTGATATGAAAAGGCTAAAGTTAATTGACGAAATAATAAAAGAACCATTAGGCGGAGCGCATAGAGATAGAGAAGGTGCTTTTCAGGCAGTACAAAAACAAATTTTAGTTGCATTTAACGAATTGAAAGATTTATCTGCCAAAGATTTGGTTTCACAACGAATGGATAAATACGCTCAAATGGGAGTTTATAAAGAATAATTTTTTTTGTACCACATTTTTTCAACATGGATTTTACTTACCAAATAAATAACGATTTTTTAGATTTAGAAACCATTCAAGATATTCTGCATTCTAATAAAAAATTAGAATTGTCTGAAAATGCTATTGAAAAAATTGAAAAATGTCGTACCTATTTAGACAAGAAAATGCAACACAACTCAACTCCAATTTATGGAATAAATACGGGTTTTGGGGCTTTATATAATGTGAAAATAAATAGAGGCGATTTACAACAGCTGCAAGAAAATTTGGTAATGAGTCACGCTTGTGGAACGGGCGAAGAAGTACCAAATGAAATTGTTAAGTTAATGCTATTGTTTAAAATTAAGGCATTAAGTTTTGGAAATTCAGGAGTACAATTGGCTACCGTAAATAGGCTGATAGAATTTTTTAATAACGATATTTTTCCTGTTGTTTACACACAAGGTTCTTTAGGTGCTTCGGGTGATTTGGCTCCGTTAGCGCACTTGTCTTTGCCTTTAATTGGCTTGGGCGAAGTATATTATAAAGGCGAAAAAATTAGTGGTAAAAAGTTATTAGAAATTTTTTCTTGGGAAAAAATAAAACTGCAATCTAAAGAAGGCTTGGCACTTTTAAACGGAACGCAATTTATGAGTGCTTATGGTATTTATAATTTGTTAAAAGCGCATAAACTGTCGTATTTAGCCGATGTAATTGGTGCTATTTCTTTAGAAGCTTTTGACGGACGAATTGAGCCTTTCAACGAGTTAATCCACTTGATAAGACCTCATAATGGGCAGTTAAAAACAGCCGAAAGAATTACAGAACTATTAGAAGGAAGCGAAATAATTGTACAAGAAAAAAAGCACGTACAAGACCCTTATTCGTTTCGTTGTATACCTCAAGTTCACGGTGCCACAAAAGACACAATAGGTTTTGTAACCAACACTTTTTTAACTGAAATTAATTCGGTAACCGATAATCCAAATATTTTTGTTGATGAGGATGAAATTATTTCTGGTGGAAATTTTCACGGACAACCATTAGCCCTGGGCTTAGATTTTTTAGCTATTGCCTTGTCGGAGTTAGGAAATATTTCAGAGCGAAGAACGTATCAGTTAGTTTCTGGGCATCGTCATTTACCACCATTTTTAGTGTCAAATCCTGGGTTAAATTCAGGATTTATGATACCGCAATATACCGCGGCAAGTATTGTAAGCCAAAGCAAACAATATGCAACTCCGGCCAGTGTAGATTCTATAGAATCTAGCAATGGACAAGAAGATCACGTTTCTATGGGCGCAAATGCAGCCACAAAGGCAAAAAAAATAGTTGATAATTTGCAAACGGTTTTGGCAATTGAGTTGTTTACTGCTTCGCAAGCATTGTTTTTTAATGATAAAAAAACGTCTCCATTTTTAGAAGCAATATTAAATATGTTTCGAAGTGAAGTTCCTTTGGTGGAAGAAGACCGCGTTTTACATTATGATATTATAAAAGCTACGGAATTTATTTCTTCAATAGCTATTGATAGTAAAGAACTGTTTTTGTAAAAAAAAAATAAGCGAAGTATATTTATTCTTTTTCGTTAATGCCTCTAAAATGGGGCGATTGCTCTTTTTCTACCTTGGTAATAAAATATTTGGTATCGCCCAACCAAAATAACGAAGCAAAACGTTCTTCATACGTAACTTTTACATACCTGCCTTGAAAATCTTGTAGGTTTTTTATAACTTCTTCGTTTTTATTTTCAACAGAAAACGAAAATATTTGCGCACCCGATATTCCTTGGCTCATTTCGCCTTCCCAAGTTTTTGTAAATACGCCTTTGTAGCTAATTTTTATCAGTTCGCCAGACCGAACTCCCTTGCTATAAGGCACAAAATATACAAAAGCATAATACAATGCAGCTATTATTAAAATGGTAACAATAATAACGCCTAATATTTTTTTCATACTACAAAAGTAAGATTAATATTTCTACTTGTAAAACAAATTGAAAATGGTAAGTTTGTAATGATTAAAATTCGAGAAAATGAATTACATTTTATTTGATAGTGATGTTCGTACAGCACTTCTGCCATTTACTTATACCAAACCCGTAGCCGATATTCGAATAGGAATTTTAACCATTCGAGAAAAGTGGGAAAAACATTTAAATTTAACCACAACTACAATTACCGAGGCGTATTTAAGTGAAAAATACCCAATGGTAGAAATGGAAGAAAACATACTGCTAAATGCGTCTTTTTTACCAACCCATAGTTTGGTTAAAAAAGTGAAAAAGTTACAACCTAATCAGGCTATTTTTAAAGGAGAAGATGTTATTGCGTTTTTTACATCAAACACCCAAGAAGAGGTAAATTTTGATGAATACAAACATATTGAATTTGAAGAAGAACTGCTACAAGTAAAAAATACTTGGGATATTTTTTTGCTTAACAAACAAGCTATTGAGCTTGATTTTAAACTGTTAACAAACAAAAGAACTTCTGAGCCAATACCTGAAGGAGTGAATTATATTAATAAAGAAAATATTTTTATTGAAAAAGGAGCGAAGTTAACTTTTGCTACTTTAAATGCCTCGGAAGGACCAATTTACATAGGTGAAAATGCTGAAATAATGGAGGGTTGTACTGTTAGAGGAGCTTTTGCAATGTGCGAAAATTCAGTATTAAAAATGGGTGCGAAAATTTACGGAGCAACAACACTTGGTCCGTACTGTAAAGTTGGAGGCGAGGTAAATAACTCGGTTTTATTTGGGTTTTCAAACAAAGGTCACGATGGGTTTTTAGGAAATTCGGTAATAGGCGAGTGGTGTAATTTAGGAGCCGATACTAACAATTCGAACTTAAAAAACAATTACGCAGAGGTAAAATTATGGAGTTACGAAATAAACAGATTTGCCAAAACAGGATTGCAATTTTGTGGCTTAATTATGGGCGACCATTCTAAATGTGGTATCAACACCATGTTTAATACAGGTACTGTGGTTGGGGTTTCTGCAAATATTTTTGGTAGTGGTTTTCCAAGAAATTTTGTACCGTCTTTTAGTTGGGGTGGAGCATCGGGTTTTACCGAGTATAAAACTGATAAGGTTTTTGAAGTAGCAAAAGAAGTAATGCAACGTAGAAATAAAGTTTTTGACATTCAAGAACAACAAATTTTAGAACACGTTTTTGAAGTAACGAAGCAGTATAGAAATTTTTAATTAAAATTATTAAAAAAAACAAAAAATAATTGTTAAAATTTTTGTTAAAGTTTTATTTTTTATTTAGATTTGGATCATTGCGAAACCTAAATCTGTAAAAAATGAAAACGAACCTAGCCAAATTTTTAAAAATAAGTTTCTTATTTATTATTACTTTTCTGTTGTTTAATAGTTGTGAAGAGGAATCTGTAAACCAAATAGAAGAAAACAGTTATTCTGAAGAACAAATTCAACAAATTGTAAATGATGTATCGGAAACCGATGAGTTTAAAGTTTTAAGTCACGCACTACTTCGGGTTAAATATTATATAAATAAAACGGGGTTGTCATTTAATAATCTTACTAATCTTGCCTTAAAAAGAGGCGATACAGCCTATTATATTTCAGAAATAAACCTAGCTGGTTTGCAGCAAAAGAATATTGTTTTTGATACGGAGCTGTTTTTACAACTTAGCAATACAATTAATGAGGTTTACCCTGAAATACAAAAATCAAAAACGTTAAAAGCTGAAATAGACAGAACCCTTTTACAACGTAGTGGTGAGGTTTTACAATCTCAAATACAGAATATAAAAAATGATAATCTGTTAAGAAAAGGGCCAACGCTAAATATTTGTTGGCAAGGTTTTTCTTGTGAAGGAGAAAGAGGAGTTATTGTAAAAGACTTTTTAGACTGTCTTTGTGTAGATAAAGATGATAGATCTCGCGTATTAGGTCTTATATTTTTGGGTCCAGGATCCACATTGTTAGATGAAGTGGTAGTAAATGCAAATCCACCAAATAATAATGATACAAATAATAGTAACGATAATAACGATAACGATTGGTGGAATAATAATTTTCCTCCAAAAGACGATAATAATAATGATTTATGGTCTCCTACCAATACACAAAACCCTAATAATCCGAATCAAAATGGATGGGGAGCTGGATTGCCGACACTACCACCGACACCGCCAAGACTTACTACAGTAAGAAACTTACTCACTAACCAGTGTGCAAGAAGTATTTTTGATAATTTAAAATATCAAATGCTTGATAGGGCTTATCTTAAAAAAATTATGTACCCTAAATCAAACTTTTATTTGACTTTTACTCAAACTATATTAAAACTCTTTAATGAGACAAATATATTTACTTATGTTATTAGTAATTACAGAATGAATAGTGGAGCAAACGCGATTACAAATGGAGTAGTAACAACCATTGACCTCTCTTATTTAAAAAAAGCAACGAAATTATCAATTGCCCGAACTATGATACATGAATTAACTCATGCATATTTAAATGTTAGATATACAATGCCTTTTTCTTTTGATAAAGGAATAGATTTTAGATTAAAGATGGAGAAGTTTGCTGAAGATAATGGTTATATAATTGATGGAAGTGAAGAAGAACAAAATCGTTTCCATCATGAGTTTATGGGACAGTATGTTGATGCTATGGCGATGTCTTTAGTTAGTTGGGATTTGGAATATGGTTCTGGAGGTGTTATGATAAAAGATTCTAATGGAAATTATACTTTAGATTGGGAATATTACAGAGCTATGGCTTTTGGAGGTTTAAGGTATGAAGATTCTGATGGAAATGAAGTTGAAACAGATTCTTTCAAAAAATTAGTTCCTAATAAGTCAGATAGAGATAAAATTAAAAAAATTATAAATAATGAAGCTAATGGAGATTCTAAAGCAAAAGGTAATAAATGTAAATAAATTATTAGGTATATTTCTATTAATTATAAGCTATAAGTCTTATTCTCAAGATATTTTTAATGGAATTTTTTGTAAAGAATACGATTATTCAGGAGATTTTTCTTCTTGTATAGCATTTAATTCAGAAAATAACACCTTTGAATATGAAAATTCAGGGCATAATGGTGTATTTGAATATGGTAAAGGAGGTTATAAACTTGTAAAAGATAGGTTAATTTTAAATTATAATAAAACTGCACCTATAAAAGAAGCTTCTCATGTTTCAGAAAAATGGATGAATAATAAAGATTCTATTAATATTCATTTTGTTTTTTTTGATTACAATAATACGCCTTTGCCTTACGTAAATATAATATATAAAGATAGTTTGGTTGAAAGCGGGTATAGTGGAGGTGTTGCAAGTAAAGAAGGGGTCATAAAAATAAATTTAAAAAAAGATAAAACTAATTTAGATATTATAATGTCTAACGTTGGTTTTAGAGAGTATAAGTTAACTATAAATAAAAACTACAACTATAATATTGTAGCTTATTTACAAAATGAAGGAAAAGGGCTACCCATTTTTAATCAAATAGATACTTTATTCATATTGGATAAGAAGCGTAGCCATTTTAAGGTTAAAAATAAAAATGGTAAGACAATTACTTGGAAAAAAGAAGCATTTGAATAATGAGAAAAAGGGTTGAAAACTTTGTGTAATTTTGATTAAAAGTTAAAAAACTATGAAAATATTAATTTTTTTAATAATGCAAAATACATTTCAGTATAATTTAGAAACCTTATTAGGTAAGGATATTAAAGATGTTTCAATAGGAAAATTAGAAAAAATGGCTATTGAAGAGAATAGTTATTTTCTTACTGATTATAAAGGACATTTATTTAAAAAAGCGGTTGGTCAAATAATAATTACTACTAATAAAAAAAATAAGATACAAAGTGTTTTTGTTTTCTTTGAAGAAAGATTAACAAAGTTTTTTTCTGAAGAAATTAGTAATCAATACGGATTAGATTATGATGTGTTAGTTTTAGATAAGCTAAATTCTAAAACAACCTCCACTGTAAAAGATGAGTTTGGTTTTGAGCAGAAATTAACACAAACAGAAACAATTTTAAAAAAAGGACAAGTAAAAGATGATGATGTAGCTGTTATTTGTTGGGAAAAAAAGGAGTTTAAATTAGTATTTCATGTTAAACCGAACTTTATTCAATTTACAAAGAAATAAAGCGGTGAATCACTAAATTTTTTTAGCGTTTTTTATATGTGCTAAATGATGTTGGCAATGCCAAGCATAAATGCCAATATTAGTTTTAATGCTTATAAATTGGTTTGTTTCTGGATGTTTGAATTGCTTTTCTAAATCGGTTTCTGTTAAATTGGTAAGTAAATGTACCCACCTTTTATGAAGTCCTTCAAGAATTTTTATAGAACTTTGGATAGGAAAATGTTTTGAGTCGGGTAATTCTGCCCATAAATTTTCAAAATAAGGTTTAATGGTTGGTTTTTCTTCGGTTAACGCCAATTTAAAACGAATAAAACTATTCATATGGCTGTCTGCACAATGATTTACTACTTGTTTTATTGTCCATCCGTTTGGGCGATAGGTTTTTTCTAACTCTTGTTCTGTTAAATTTTCAATTTCAGCTTGTACTTTTTTAGGAAAAACGTCAATAATAGTTATCCATTTTTCAATTAAATGACTGTTTATTATTAAAGGCTCTTCAAATTTTCCAATAGGGTATTTAAGTGTTTCAATATCAGTTTTCATTTGTTTTAAATTTTTATTGCACACTTAAAAAGGAAAAATTATAATTAATTCCAACGTTTATAAATGAGCTGCTTAATGTGCCTTTGTAGGCTTTTACATAACCGCCAGCTAGCCGTAAATGTAAATTGGTATTCAGTTTGTAATTAAAACCAACGCTTGGTTTTACAATGAATCCTTCTCCTGTACTAATACCACCACCACCCGCGGCACCCCCTAAAATTTGAGTGAATGTAGTAAGTTTATTATTAAAAAACGAGTTGCTTTGTAAGCCTAAACCAATAATTCCTTCAGCATAGGCACCTGCATCGCCAAAATTGGCAAAAGAGGTTTGCCCAGTAGCAAACACGTACTTATTTAAAAATAAATTAAACTGTAACGAAATTTGTTGCATGTTTTTACTAAAACTACCATTTCTACTAGCATTTACGTATAATTCTTGTGTTAAAATAGCTTCTAATCCTTTAAATTTAATAGAATTGGCGTTGGTTTTTTCGGTTATAATTCCATCTTTATCAAGGTATTGCTTTAAGCCAAAACCAAGTGTTGATGCGTTAAAATGAAAATCCGGGCTCATTATAAAACCTTTGTTAATAAAAAGGTACGTGTTTTTTAAAATTTGTTGTTCTAAAGAAACGTCAGGGTGTACTAAAAAGCCTCCTTTTGTGTCAACTCCACCGCCACCACTTGCACCAACGCCAAATTTTGTTATAATATTTGTTCGGTTTTTGTTCATTGAAATGTGATACCCTGCACCTATGAAAACATCCATATATCCTGCAGGAATTCCGCTGTAAGCCCCATCGGCTTTTACAAAATAAAACCAGTTTTTGTTTATATAGGATTGCAGTTCAAAGCCTGCCAAGCGTATGGTTCTTCCGTCTATTTTAGTCCCGTCTGTAAATTGAGAGTTTTTTCTAACCGACAAATTGTTTAAATGTAGCAGTAAAGCCATTCGGTTGCTTTTTTTGTCCCATTCAGAAGTTTTTAAAGAGGCAACAGAAAACCTAGTTTCTTTCTTGTTGAAAGAAGCATAATCAAACGATAAAGGTATTTGTAAAGCAATGTTTAGTTGATGGTTTTTAATTTCGCCTTTGTCAAAAAAGTTAATGTAGTTCCACCCAATTGTGGCAGAAAATGCGTTAAAATTATAACCCAAATTCACATGAGGCAAAATATACGCACCACCGCCGTCTGGTGCACTTGCGCCACCGCCACCGCCAAAGTGTAAGCCAGCATCCACAAACAAATTGTTTGTAATGTTTTGTTTTACGCCTAGGTTTAGCCCTAAGGTAAAAAAACCGCCTCGTTGACCCGTAACCGAACCGTAAAGCCCAACACCTGCGTAGCTCCAATTATTTATCATTAAATTGTAATGAATTCCTGTATAGCCCATATTTTGTTCGTTGAAATCGGGCATTTTTATTGAAAAAAAGTCAATTTTACTAAATCCAATTTGTGTTTTTTTAGTGGGAATTTCTTTTATGCTTTGTGAAAAACCAATGTGGATAGAGCAGAAAATTAGCAGTAAAATAAGTTTTTTCATAATTGTTTTTTAAAGGAATAATTGTGTGCAAAAAATTACAATTCGTTTGTTTTCAACATTTGTAGTGAAAAATAAATAATCGGTTCCACCAGGAGTTATTTGGGTTTCTTTTCTAATGTCGTTTACCGTTTTAGGGAAATTTCGTGTAGTAATATTTGCTTTATTATTGGGTAATTTTTTTTTCAGATTTTTTTTATCGTAGCCTGTTATTTCGTTTATTTTAAAAATTCTTCCAGGGAAATTTTCAACAAGTTTATTTGACGTATATAAGTGTGAATGTTGGTGTAATTTGAATAGATTGAAAGCTGTGCCCATTTCGTGAAATCCGCCAGATTTTAAAATAGCCGCATTTGGCTCGTATAAATAATTTAAAGGTTCAGAATACTTAGAAAGCACTTCTTCATTTAAAGTGAATTCAAAATTTTGAGTAGTGTTTTTTTGAATGTTAACGGTTTTTATTTTTATAGCTTGCTCGTACCCTTTTTCTAATAAAAATAATACTTCTTTCACTTCGTTTTGTATGGCAATAATGTGAATTTCTTTAACAAATTTTAATTCGTTAACAGCACTTGTAATATCTAAAATTGGTGAATTTTTAAGTAGAATTTTATTGGTTTTTGTAAATAGAAAATCAATATGTTCAGGTACGTTTGGCAAACAATCTTCCAATAAAAAAACTTTCCCTTTTACATCATTTCTTCTGGAAGGGTCTATGTAAATGCAATTGAAAATTTTGGTTGAGCTTTTTAAAAAGTTAATTCCGTCACCCAAAAAAGTATCAATATTTTTAACGTTTAGTTGTGCGAAATTATGCGCAACTATTTCAGATAATTCACTGTTTATTTCGCAATGCGTTACGTGTTTAAATTGTTTGGCAAAATAAAGGCAATCTACCCCAAAACCACCTGTAATGTCAATTATAAAATCGCCCGAAACTAAGGTGCTTTTATAGTTTGCTGTTACTTCGGAAGAAGTTTGTTCAATATTTATTTTTTTTGGATAATAAATATTTTTTGAGCCAAACCAAGTAGGTAGCTTTTTTTCGGCTTTCTGCTTGCCTACAATTTGTTCGGCTAATTCTTGAATGCTTACATTTTTAAACGGACTGCCTTTTAAAACAAGCTTAGTTATATTTTCGTTTAAATGTTCGGTAATAAATGCTTGAACATCGGTGTTTAAAATAGCTTCGTTCACTTTATTTTATAAGTTTTTTGTAAGCTTTTTTACTATTTTGTTTTCCGACAAAAACTCTTTTAAAATTACTTTTAAAGCGGTGTACATTGGTACTGCGGTTATCATTCCTACAATACCAAAAAGTAAGCCGCCAATAATTATAATTAAGAAAATTTCTAACGGATGCGATTTTGTGGTTTTAGAAAAAATTATGGGTTGGCTTACAAAATTATCAATCATTTGAGCAATAAAATAGCCAATCATCACATAAATAGTTGTTGGTAAAATTTCTGTTTGAAAATTTAGTCCAATATTGCTTGTCATTGATAAAATCAACATAATTACAGCACCAATTAAAGGACCTACAAACGGAATTAAATTTAACAAAGCACACAAAAAAGCAATTACAATGGCGTTAGAAATGCCAAAAATTAAAAGTACAATGGTGTATAAAATAAACAGAATAGATATTTGTAATATGAGTCCTAAAAAGTATCTGGAAAGTAGGTTGTTAATGGTTTCTAACGATTTTGAAAATCGGTTTTCGCTATTATTCGGTATTAAAGTCATTACACCATTTTTAAGCAATCGGCTGTCTTTCATAAAGAAAAAGGATATAAATAAAACCGAAAACAAGCCAACACTTAACGAGCCAATTGCACTTACAAAGGAATTTAATAAATTGGGAATTTCCTTAAACTGTGAAGTAAAATCTACATTTTTTAATCGTTCTAAAACATCAATTCCTTTTGATGAAAAGTAGGCGGTTATTTGATTAAAAATATCTTGAATGTTTTTTTGTAGCTCGTTTATATGTAAAAGCGATAAATTTTCGCCCTGTTTAATAATTAACGGAACAAACATGCTAATAAGCCCAAATAACAACGCAAGCATTAAAAACATGGTAACGACTACTGATAATGTGCTAGGGAACCTTAATTTTTTCCGTAAAAAAAGAATAAATGGTCTTGCAATTAACGATAACACTGCGGCAATAATAATGTAAATAATTACCGATTGTATTTTGTATAAAAAATAAAGAAGCAACGCTATGCCTAAAATAATGGCTAAAGCGCGTAATATTCCGTTTGCAATGGTTTTTGATGTCATTAATTTAATTTGTTAGTAATGAGTTGTAAATTTATTAAATTAAAATAGAATGTGTTTTACCTTTTTTCAGGAGGAATGTTTTTATATTTTTCTGAGTTTGTTTTAGCAATACTTAAATTTTTAGGATTAAAAACTTGTTTTGTAGAGGCTGGGTGTTTTTCAATTTCTTTTGAAGGTCTAATAGGTCTTTCAGTAAAATTACCAAAACAATTTGGGCATACATTTTCGAAAATTTCTAAAGCACAATTTTTACAAAAGGTACATTCGAAAGAGCAAATCATGGCTTCGGTAGAAATGTTGGGTAATTTTTTATTACAGTGTTCGCAGTTGGGTTTAATTTCTAGCATAGTATTATAAATTTGCTTTCATCATTCTGTTGTTGCCAAATAAATCTTTTCGTAATTCAATATTTTTAAATTCTTTTTCGTGTAGCATATTGATTGTTTTTTTTCCAAGGTATTGATTGATTTCAAAAAAAAGAAATCCGTTTTTAGTAAGGTGTTTTTTAGCCAAATCGGCTATTTTGTTGTAAAATAATAACGGATTGTTATCGTTTACAAAAAGTGCAATGTGAGGTTCGTTTTTTAATACATTATTTTTCATTTCTTTTTTTTCTAAATTTCTAACGTATGGCGGATTTGAAACAATAAAATCGAATGTATTTGGCAATGTTTCTGTTTTTAGAATGTCTGTTTTTAAAAAATTAACCGTTACGTTGTTTAACGTTGCATTTTGTTTTGCCGTTTCTAAGGCTTCTGCCGAAACATCAATAGCCGAAACAGTAGTATTTTGTATGTTTTTTGCTAGTGAAATGGCAATGCAACCTGTTCCAGTGCCAATATCTAATATGTTAAGTTTTTTTTCAGGTGTTTTTTTGGCTTCAAAAAGAACCCAATCTACCAATTCTTCTGTTTCGGGTCTTGGTATTAAGGTGTTTTTATTTACTAAAAAAGTAGCGTTGTAAAAGGTGGTTTCGCCTAAAATATACTGAATAGGTTCTTCGTTTTTTAACCGATTTACAATTGAAGTTAATAGCGCAAGTTTTTCAGACGAAATTACAATGTGTGCATTTAAAACAACGTCAATTTTTTGCAAACCAAGATGATGTTCTGCCACTAAAAAGAAAAAAGAATCTACCTCTGTTTTTGGGTAAATTTCTGAGAGTTGGCTGGTAAAAAGTTCTCTAAATTGCTTTAATTGCATTCGTTTTATAGCTTACAGATATTAATAATTTACGAGTCGTTTTAATATATTATTTTTGCAAAAGTAAGGTACTTAAAATTAAATGTATTTTGTATGAAAAAGGGAATTTGTTTTTTATTGGTAAGCTTGGTTTTTGCAAGTTGTTCTGTAACTAAAAAGCCAATATTTTTAAAGGTTGATGATGTTAAGGTAGTGTCTTTTAAAACCGACACCATTCATTTACAGGCAAAAGCGCATTTTAAGAATGAAAATAGTGTTGGTGGTAAAATTTCTACCGAAGAAATTAAAGTGCTAATAAACGATGTAGAAGTAGCAAATGTGTCCTCTGAACCGTTTAAAGTACCCGCAAATAAAGAATTTTATATTCCGTTACAAGTGCAAATTCCTACAAAAAAAGTTTTTGAAGGTAATGGTGGAGGTTTGTTAAATACTTTGTTGAGCTCTGTGCTAAATAAGAGTATAAAAGTGCAATTTAAGGGCGATATTAAATACAAAATTCTTGGTTTTTCTAGTGTTTATTCGGTAGATAAAACAGAAAAAATTAACATAAAACTATAAACAATTAACCACGAATATTACATAAAACGCTGTTTACAACTTGCCAAAAACGGATTGGGAACTACACGTCCAAATCCTTCCGTTGGAGCAGTAATTGTATACAATGGACTAATTATTGGTGAAGGATTTACTTCTTCTTATGGTGAAAATCATGCGGAAGTAAATGCAATAAATTCGGTAAAAGATAAAAGCCTTTTAAAAGAAGCAACCCTTTATGTTACCTTAGAGCCTTGTGCGCATCATGGAAAAACCCCTCCGTGTGCGGATTTCATTAGTAAACACCAAATTAAAAAAGTAGTAATAGGCTGTATAGATACAAACACGCTTGTTGCAGGTAAAGGTATTGAGCGTTTAAAAGCTGCTAAAACAGAGGTGGTTGTTGGAGTTTTAGAAGCTGAATGCAAAGAGCATCATAAACGGTTTTTTAAGGTTCAGGAAAAGAACCGACCGTATATTATTTTAAAATGGGCACAAACCAAAAATGGATTTATTGCTCCTGAAACCAAAGAAGAAAAAAAGCCTGTTTGGATTACCAATGCCTATTCACAACAATTAGTACATAAATGGCGAAGCGAAGAACACGCAATTTTGGTAGGTACAAATACTGTTTTTTTTGACAACCCAAAGCTTACAGTACGTACTTGGGGAGGTAAAAACCCAATACGAGTAGTTTTAGATAGAACTTTACGCTTACCAAAAAATACACACGTGTTTGACGCAACTGTAAAAACAATATTTTTAACCGAAAAAAATATAACTGACAAGAGTACACAAGCAAATATTATTTTTGAAAAGATTGATTTTTCAATTTGTATAGCAAGGCAAGTTTGCGAAGTGTTACAAAAGCATAAAATACAATCGGTTATTATTGAAGGAGGTGCGCAAACTTTGCAAACGTTTATAAATGCAAATTTATGGGACGAAGCCAGAGTTTTTACTGGTAATGTTGTATTTGAAAACGGAGTGAAAGCCCCAAATTTACCCGTCAAACCGTATGTGGAAACAAAAATTAAAGATGATATTTTAATCACTTATAGTAATAACTAAAATCTGTTTTTTCTGATTTTAGTTTTTTAGCTTATGCAAGAAACAGACGTTTACAAAACCATAAAAAAACCATCAGGAGAAACACTTTTTAAAGAAAAAAGCAGTAAGTTTTTTTGGGTATGCTTTTCCCATAAAAACTGAGGAAGACGTAAAAATTGCGCTTGAAATGTTAAAAGAAAAACACAGTGCTGCACGTCATTTTTGTTATGCGTGGCAATTGGGTGTTGAAGCTATTCGTTTTCGTGCAAACGATGATGGCGAACCAAATAATTCTGCTGGGATGCCTATTTATGGTCAAATAAAAGCGTTTGACGTAACCAATGTTTTAGTGGTTTCGGTTCGTTACTTTGGTGGTGTAAAATTAGGTGTTGGCGGATTAATAAGTGCGTATAAAAATTCGGCACAATTAACTTTAGAAGTGTCTGAAATTGTAAAGAAAACAATAAATATAAAATACAAATTGCTGTTTAATTACAACGAAATGAATACCGTAATGCGTATTTTAAAAGAACGAAATATTAAAATTGTTACTCAACAATTAGAGCTAAAATGCGAGTATATTATTTCGGTTCGTAAAAAGAATCGGCAACTGTTTTTAATCTTTTTCGTAATTTGCACAAAATTGAAATCGCAAATTGGAATAGTATTTGTAAATTAGGAAGATGTACTTTTTAGGGTGTATTACTATTTGTAATTTTAAATATGCTGAAATAATTAAGTTATCATAAAAAAATGAGAATGTTTAAAATGTTTATATCTCTCGTCCTTGTTTTACTTACAGCAAGTACTTCAGGTCAAATATTAAGAAAACTTGAACCAGATAAAGCTTTGCAGGAATTAAGTAGAAAATCAGAAGAAACACGAATTGAAAGGGAAAGATTAAGAGTAGAGATATTGAGAAATGAAAATGATAGAATAATAGATCTACTTATAGAAGAATCTATAGATAAATATAAATTAGTTAAACTTGCAAATAGTAGTAAGCCAGCGTTATATCCAGAACTTGGAAATGATGAATTTATCGAATTATATATTAATGGAAGTATTGATACCTTACAATGATTTAAACGTTTGTAGAAGATTTAAAAAAAAGGAGTCAATTATTAGGTTCTAAGCCTTTATATGAGTTAGAAAAGTATGATGATTTGTTAAAAACATTCCGTGAAAACATTAAAAAACCATTAGGGGAAAAAATTATTGGTTGTCTTTCAGGGGATTGTAGTATAGGAAGTGGTTATTATTTATCTCCTACAGGAGATAAATACATTGGAAATTTTGCGAATAATTTAAAGTCAGGTTTTGGGGTTATGTTTTATTCTGATGGAAGTATATATGCTGGTGAATGGCGTAGTGATAAGTTTAATAGGAAGGGAAGGCATATTACTTCAACCCATACTTATTATGGAGAATGGAAAGACGGAGTGGCAAACGGTAACGGTACGTATATTTGTTCACGATACACATCTATTGGAAACTGGAAAGATGGCTCAATGAATGGCAAAGGTGTAGTTAGTTTTGAAAATGGGTCAAAATACGAAGGAGAGTTTAAAAATAATAAATTTAACGGTATGGGAGTTTATACGTTACCTAATGGGCAAGTTTTTGAAGGTCAGTTTGTGAATGGTAAACGGGTTAATAATAGTCAAATTATAGAGTAAAAAAATATGTTAACAAATTAAAATAGATAACTATGAATAAAATAATTATTTCAACAATAGAAAAAGTGCCAAACAAAGAAATTACTGAAATATTAGGAATTGCTAGAGGAAGCACTGTAAGAGCTAGAAATATTGGAAGAGATATTTTTGCAGGACTAAAAAATATAATTGGCGGAGAAATTGAAGAATATACAAAATTACAAGCTCAATCTAGAGAACAGGCTATGCAAAGAATGGTAAAAGATGCTCAAAATCTTGGTGCAGATGCCATTGTAAATGTGAGGCTAACATCATCAATGGTAATGCAAGGAGCATCTGAAATTTTAGCATACGGAACAGCTGTAAAATTAATGTAATATGATAGGTTTTGTTTTTGCTCTTTACGTGTTGTTTTGGGGGTCTCTTATAGGTGTTTTAGTGTATCTTATTTTTAGACGAATCCGAATAAAAAAAACGGAAGATTTTGAAGATAGAGATAACTAAAAATTATGAAAAATAGTAAACTATTATTAATTGTTGTTTTTGCAGTTGTATTACAATCTTGCTCTACTCAAAAGAATGCGGTTTTAACAAGTGAAAAATGGCAATTGGAAGGTATGAATAAAAATTTACACGATATTTGGGCAGTTACTGAAATTGAAGGCAAACCGATAAATAAAACAACAACTACGCCCAGAGTAGAAATTAACCTAACTACTAAAAAAGTTTTGGGTAATGATGGTTGTAATAATTTTTTCGGTGTGTTAAATGAAGTTTCTAATACGAAATTAGTTTTCGGTAGCCTTGCGGGTACAAAAAAAATGTGTCCAAATATGGAAGTTTCAAATAGTTTTCATAAAGCGATGCCGAAAGTAAAAAACCTATAAACTAGAGAATTTAAACCTAATTTTGTTAGATGAAAATGGAAAAGAAGTTTTAAAACTCTTAAAGGTAGATTAACTTAGCTGAAACTTTAAAAAGATATTTTTCACGATTAAAAACGTACCTTTGTGTTAAAAATTACACTTTGTTTAGCAGATAATTTTATACCAACAAATGATTTTAAAAATATAGCACAAGCTAGTTTTACTTGGCAAACTCCAAGCAATATTGCGTTAATAAAATATTGGGGGAAAACAGAAGTTCAAATTCCTAAAAATGCATCTATTAGTTTTACGCTAAACAATTGCCACACAATTACTTCGGTTGATTTTGTTAAAAAAGAAGAAAAGAACAACAATATAGATTTCGATTTCTTTTTTGAAGATGAAAAGAAAGAATCGTTTAAACCCAAAATAGCTTCATTTTTTAAAAGAATAGCGTTGTATTGCCCTTATATTTTTGATTATAAAATAACAATAAACACAAAAAATTCTTTCCCACACAGTAGTGGAATTGCATCTTCAGCAAGTGGAATGAGTGCAATAGCCATGTGTTTGTTAAGTTTAGAAAAGGCTTTGGACTCTAGTTTATCTACAGATTTTATAAATCAAAAGGCTTCTTTTTTAGCGCGGTTAGGTTCTGGTAGTGCAAGTAGAAGTATTGAAGGTCCGTTAGT